>CM052124.1:1845073-1862036 GCA_028454245.1 Halictus quadricinctus
CTCTCTCTCTCTATCTCGTCTACGCACGCGCACGCTCACGCGTGTTTATACCTCTTCGGCCCGACCTTCTGGTACTGGTAATGGCTCCGAGCATTTAGAGCGACGATCCAGCCACCACCTCGGTGGGCAATCTCTCTCGCCGAATTTACGCTGGACACACCGAAGCTTCGTTTGCCATTCATGGAGTCCCTGGAATTCCAGCTGAATTCGCGGAATTCTAATTCTGACCGTCTCCGATTGACTAGGTTCGTTATAAACTTTTAAGAAACGTCTGAGAAAAATATTAGTAAAATCGTACCACCAGATGCACCGAAAATAATTATATAGCACCCCATAACCTTCACAATAACCCTATAACCTCGACACAGAAATTACAAAATATACAGTGACTTCACGATACTTGTCAACAACGCGGGACTTGTCAGCGTCATGTATCGTGCAGGAGACATACTCGAGCCTTGTTATGTTTACAGTCCTCAGCGTCCGAGGCCTCTCGAGCTTCTCGGTCCCTCACGGGGTATACCCGACGGTAGTGGGGGTATTTCCGCGACAGTTATCGTCGAGGCCTTGGCGACATATATAGAGAAATCAGTGTATTCACAAAATTCATAATTTAAATCACACGTAGCAGGGTTCTTCTAAGCTCAGGGAACGCTATGGACGATTCTGGAACAAATTCCAGGAACCAGAAAACGCCAACCCCTCCAGAAGCCATAGTCGAATCATGGTGTCAAAGCAGAAAGAACGACCGGGGCAACGAGTTTCTCGATTGCGTACGACTTAATGACAGGGCAGCGTGGAACCATAGGAAAAACAGTTTGTCAATTAACGTGAGCAGGCCTTCCCAATTTATTCGAGGCACAAAGAGGGTCAGGGGGGCTATCGATCTCGGAAATTCGATGATCGACCGTTCGGAAACCGAAATTAAGCGGCAGGTAAGCAAAGGTGAGCGAGATTCCCGTGGACACATGGCGCGCGCGCTGCCATTAGCCTCGGTCGCACCGGTGAAAACGAGATATTTCGGAACGGCGTGGGTCGGGACAGATGCAGGATCGGTAAATAGAGGCCCCCGGGCTCGTCATCGTCGTCATCGTCATCGACAGCCACCGTTATAATGAAACCGAACGCGTGTAGACGCGAGAGGCACGTGCTCCGCGGCGACGGCATACTCTCCGGAGCCTCCCACTCGAACGCAGCATGCTTATGACGCGGTGCATAACGGTGCAGGAAGGTGCAACCGGGATGCAGATGGCCGGAGAAAACATGAACACCTTAGGCTATCGAGAGCGAACCGCACGTTTCGGGAAATCGCATAGCAATTGGGGTATACTCGAGTCGAACTTTGTTTCAGTCTAGAAATTTGTTCTAGTCTAGAGATTATCATAGATGAGTTTAACGTGATTAGTTTAATTAGCGATTGGAAAGATTGGATAAAGATTGGGAGCGTCAGCGTGCAATCTTAGGGAACGTATCGTGTTTCTAGAAACACAGTGTTCGTAATTATTTGTTATTAGTATGTAGATCTAGGATAATTAATTTGATGTAATCTGAAATGATTTGTACTAAAATATTAATCACCAGTGGAGTACGCACTGGATTGAATGCATTCATGACAAAATTTTATCAAATGAAATATTGTACCAACAGACAGTCCAATATATCAATATTAATTAATATTTAATATTTATTTATATTTCCAACGTATTCAAATGGCTAAACACAGAAATGGAAATGTATAGAATGTTTGAGAATAAGACAAATCTATATAAAAATTACCACAAATAAGAAAATTCTTATATTATCTGGAGGGTAATCTTAAATATCCTTTAATTACAATCCTACAAAAATTCAGTAAATTTTTTATTTTCTCATATAATTCCTCAAAAACAGGATTGATTCCTATTGGCAAGATTGGTCAAGAATAAATTATAATTGAAACTGTTTGTAAAATTGAAGTTCGAGGGAGCAAAATGTTTCATTAAAGATATAGATTTTTTCAGGGGGCGGCGAACCGAAGCAGCGAGCACTGGAAGCAATTAAGGGGTTGAGAGAACGGCTGTAGCAGGGTCGCAGAGAAAAATGGTTTGCTGCAATGAAGGCAAGAGACCACGGCCACGTTCACCGTAAATTTCCGATAAGGAAATGAGACTATGCATATAAAAGAGAGGGTTTCCGCGAGGGACTTCCACATTGGCACTTCGGGTCCATTTGGAGCCGGCACCCCCGCTGCTGGTTGGCAGTGATGTATGGTGTGGTGGACCTGCATGCTGACCACTATCGACGATCGTCCGTTTCACGATAGTCGATTTCAAACCGTTCGACCAGTCCCGCTAATAATTTCTCTTCGACTCAATATTTTCCCTTTCAAGCCTTTTTCAATATTAATCGGGTATGTGACAAAATTTTGCGTCACTAACCCCCCCACAATTCTGTATCACTCATTCCCTAATCATTAAAGTTAGAAAAATCCTAAGAAATAATATTCTGATCCTCAGTCGGCAATTTTTTTGTCTTTTTCCAGCAAGGGAAATGGTCACCCCTATTTGAAGATTACCCGAAACGAAACAATACAACGATTGACAGAAAATTTGCAAAGGTTCTGAAAACTCACCCCTATTTAAAGTTTATCCAAAAAGAAATAAAACATCCCCCGTTTGACAACAAAACTTCTAAAGTTCTTAAAAACCACCCCTATTTAAAGATCACCGGAAACGAAGTGAAACAATCCTAGTTTAACAAGAAAATTGCAAAGTCCTTAAGAAACAGCCCTGTTTAGAGGCTTCCGAAGGGAAACCACCCTTGATATCCCATTAAAGGATTCATTAATATTTCTTCTGGCAATTCTCAATTAATGGCGACGAGCTATCAACGGTGGCAGAACTGCGAACAGTTTTCTCCGGCACCCTGACCTGTCACGAACTCCTGAGGGTCCTCGATGATGGAAGAAGTCTCCCGACTAACGGGAACGAGGGGAGAGGGATGGAAGTGGCCAGACTATTTGAATATCCCATATTTAAGATTCGTCCGGCGTAGTTCGGGGCAGTGATTGCCGATTTGGCAGGCGGGTCACGCGTCCGGCGCGTCATACGCGTCAAACCGACCCCCCCATGGAAACCACCCCTATTGCGCCTAAGGCCGCCCAGCCCTGCGAACACTTTACATTCTATTTTCACGCTGTACTGACCCCGATGTATGCGACTTTCTTAACATATTCGCCAGATATTGGCTTGCTGGCACGTGCTACCGCTCGCTCGATATTCATTCCCGAGGACAACGATTCCTCGAGGATCCGGCGAGGACCTCGATCTGCGACCTGGATGAACTCTGCACCCTCCGAATTCGCCCGTTTTCATTTCCTGGACCAATCAGTCCCACCGCATTAATCTCAAGAAGATTAATCTCTTCGGGGATGAACTTCTTGAAGAGAAAGCAACATTAACCCTCTATTTGATTAAAATGTTATTACTGCTTCTACACGATTTTGGTTTTATTGTCGAACGAGGCTCCTTTCATTCCTCTGGAGAGATTAAGGGGTTTCGAAAATTATTTTCTTGTAAAACAAAATTTTTTAAAATATTTTCTGTACGAAAAATCACTAAGAATTTTCCAATAGATGTCTAGTCACTAAGAATCCTATTAGTAACACTCTTGCAGTGAATAAAATATAAAAAATTATTTTTATACTACCTAAAATCGACTCCCTCGAATAAACTCACCCCTAATAATATAATCTAACTATTCTGCTTGAAATACTCATTTCAAACAGGCTGTCTTGGTTTGTTCTGATCATGTACAATAACTGAAGATCATATTGATTAATAAAAGTGACACCCACCCCTGTGAACAATTAAAACAGCCAACAAAGGAATTATTTAGGCAGACTATCGCCACGCCAGGCTCCCTCGTCAATCCTGACGAGCACCTGACATCCTAAAAATGGGGTTGGCTTCTATTTTATGCGTGTCACCGCCCCCACAGTGTTTTCACGGGACGGCGAGCACCCCGGGATTTTAGCGGGGGTTGTTCGCGATGGGGAGGACACCTAACCGAGTTAAATAACGCTACATTAGCGTCCTCCGTCGATACGAGGGCTGTCCGAGTGTGAAATACCCTCAGGCTTATCAGGCTGCCGCAGAGCTTTCTTTTTTTTATTACCTTCCGCCATTGGCCCTCTCTCGACCGACCAACCCCCGGGGGGAGGGGGGGCATAAAAGTAAATTCTAAGAGATATGGGAAGCCATACTTTCCGGGAGGACGCGTTTAATCGAGCTTGGAATGTAATGAGGAAAGCGATCGCGCTGCACTCACCCTTTAGCGAATTCGCGGCTGGTGAAAATGACTGCAAACATTTTCCGAAAATCTGTACAGTTAATTTTCACCCCCTGTGGTAACATTTTATAAAAATGGCAGAGCTTCCAAATATCACTATTTTTTATTGTTTTAGTTTTTACTATTTTTATTCTAGCTTTTACACCGTTGTTTCAATTTTATCTCCATGTCAATTTCGCTTATTTTCTCCGTCGGCGAGGAAGTTAGCAGAAAGGAAGTATGAATAACACAGCTCCTCCGTCGCAACGAGGCTGATCAATGAACGAGCAGCGAGCCAGATGTATCGTTCTCCTCGCGGCTTTCCCCGAAGATTCTTTACGCTTCTGCAGAAACCCGATAGCCGCGTCAGCCATTAAGCCAGAACCATGAAAGGAAAGACGCTGAGGGGTGAGAGGGACCCGGTAACAATGGGCGCAGACGATCTCTCTTGCGTTCACGAAGGAAAAGGGTGGCGGGAACGATGGAAGAAAAAATATCTCGACTTATTCTCTACGGAACATGCTCCGAAAGAAATCCACGCAAGCTAGCACCTCGGAAACTTTGACACTTATCTCTCGTTTTGTATTAATCCTACTCCAACAGTCTCACCCAGAAGCCTAGATCACTATCCAGTCGAATAAAGTAATCATCAGATCCTTGCGCAAAATAATCATTTTCCTAGGTCCTGTACCGCTACTATGGGCGAGCAACGAATGACGCCGCGGTTGCGTCATTGGTCTCCAACGCGTTAACACGTTTGAAAATTTTTTTTAGAAGCGTTAATATTAAATAATATTGAGAAAGAGTGGTGTCTACAGTGTCCTCTGCGGTCTTAGTCGACCACAAATTGCAGATTCGGTCCATTGTACTCCTAAATGTTCCACAAAATAATAATATAGAAATTCGTAAGGATTTTGTCAGTTCGACAGCGTTGAATTTATCAATCGGAACGCTCGGAAATTTGTATTTTGCATGGAGGAATAATAAACTAAAATCGCAATGTTGACCACCAGGAGACCGAGGGAAGCTTGGGAACAGAGAGTCTTCGAGAAGGAATGAGTCAGAGGACAGCGAGCAGCAGCGTCTTCCACATTATTGAGCAGTGTCAAAATTGCATTTTCCAAGGATAAACCAAGTAACCGAAACTTTGGAAATCGCCAGGAAATGCTGACTTTTCTCACAAGGATATTTTCGGAGGGGATGCGGAGGTAGATCGGGTAGAATTGAATCCGGCCGTGATATTTCTACGTAATTAGCCTATTCGAAAGTTTCGCTATCGAGTGGCGGTAGAGAGGAGAGAGAGGGAGAGAGAGAGAGAGAGAGAGAGAGAGAGAGAGATCTTGGCAGAGGCGTTCCTCGGAGGATGAGCGGGTCGTTTCGAGGGAAGAAACGGTCGACGAGGCGATCTCGGCGCTATGTAATTGTCATTTCGCGGAGAAACGGAGCCCCGCGTCTAGACGACGGTAATTGTGGCAAAAGGACAAAGGACGACGCGGCCAGGTAAACGGCGTCGTTACGTGCTCGCCCCGTGATATGGAGTTGTGCACCGGGGAATGGCCGTCCTCGTCCAGCAACTGGCCCTCCAAGGGAGTAATTAAATCTATTATCGGGCTCCGCCTCGATCGTCCTGCTCTACCCGCTCGAATTCATCGTTAGCTCGACTTCTGTCGGCTAGATTTCCTACCTCTGAATTCGCATCTCCGAAATCACCAAGCAGCCAAGTCAAAAATATTTTTCAGATGCAAAGTAAGGTGCTCGGATTTTTTTCTCTTGCGATTATTTAATTCGCCCTGGTTTTCTGATAGAAAGACGATTTAATATCGCAAATCTTTAAAATAACCAGATAAGTAACAAGCGAAGACTATTTTAAACAGGACTATTTATTCTCCTAAGGGTTGCAGCAAGGTTGAGATAAAATAGAAAAGCCTATTGAACCCCAAAGTATTTATATCACTATATTTCTGATCCTCCAGAGGGTGTGGTATTATTGTAACATCGATTGCTAGTACAGGCGGTTCGATTTTAAAAATAGTAAAATCTCGACTAATAAAAATAATTTCTAGAAGGATCAATAAACTTTCTCAAGTTTAATATAGCTTAGTATTTTCTTTAGGAGAGTGAAGAAGTGGAAAAATTGGAAATAGGTGAAAATGGAAGAGCAGTGAGGCTCCCCAGGAATGCGTGAAACGATTGTCATGACGGTAGTCGAAGTTAGGGTAGCGAGGCTAAAAAAGTCCGACTACTCATCAGCCTGTTGCGGGCCCACCCTCTTCGAAAACCGGTATGGACTGGTGTATAAAAAATCCGGAGGGTTGCACCCCTGTATCGCGACGTTTCGTAGATACCAGATAACTGGTCGCTAATTGATTATAATAACTGATCAGGAAGCGGAGCCGGAAATGGCCAGGGGGTTGAAAACGAAATCCTTCCGCGTGGGGGTTGACGTGCGAACGTTTAGCATAATTTAACAGCAAACTGATTTCTTTATACATTGTTCTGGCAATTATTTCTGTCAATCTCTTGCGAATTAAATTAGGTACAAATCGGCGCTCGCTACTGACCCTCTTTAGCCGACTTTTTCAAATCTAAGAAAAATCTGCATAATACGAAGATGGTTTGAAAAATATAAAATGAGATTTTAAAGATTAGAAAGATTGATAATCTACTCATAAATCTCGTTCGATTCCACGGCGCAGACGCTGCGCCTACGGCACCTAGGAACGACTAAAAAATGACGCCAGGGCTGCGTCATCGGCCTCCAATGCGTTAACACATTTGAGAAATTTTTTTAAAAGCACTGGTTGAATATAACATCAAAGAAGAGACATGTCTGCAGCGTCCTCCGCGGTCTCAATTGACTGCAAGTTTATAAACTAGGTCCAATAAAATTCCCTAAACATTTCATGAAACAACAATACAAAATATTGAAAGGGTCTTTTCAGTTTGACAGCGTAAAAATAATGTCAGTTTCCTCGAGACAGCGGAATTACCTTCGGTTTCTATTCATCGTTTACCAAGCGAATAAAGTTTTATTTTCCTCTAAGGCCGGGGAAAATCGCCGTAGTGAACGGAAAGGAAATTGTGGGAGAGGGAAACGAGCGGAACGGGAGTAAAAGAGAGAGAGAGAGAGAGAGGGAGAGTAAGAAAGAAAGAGCGAAAGAGACGGAGAAAGAGAGAGAAGAAGAGAGGGCGGGAACATGGGACACGCGGTACCGACAGCGGGGGCGTTCGACAATTTATCGTCTTCATTTGGCCACGTCCATATTTATTGCGTCGTTACGAACAATATGGCGCCTATTAAGCGAAATACGGGCCCCACCGTGGACCGTGGAATCGAATTAATACCGGGCTTGCGCCGCAGCCGCAGCCGCAGTCGCCGCCGCCGTGTCCGATAATAAGCTTAATAAATATTGATTGTTTAATTAATGGATAATCGTCGCGTGGGACACCGTGCACTATCGGCAGTCCGTCGGACCGCCCACGCTCCTCTGCCACGAATTTATTAGCGACGATCGGAGGGCCAGCTCTCCGCACGTTTTAGCGTGGCCCTTTTAATTGACTGCCGGAACCAGCCCTTTCAGCGACGCGTGGGTGGCTCTGTTCTTTCTTTCCAACGAACAATCGCTGTAAATCTTACCCTATCTTCGATTCCTAGCTCTAGAACCTACGAGTGGCCTTGGAAAATTTTATTTCCAGAATTTATACCAACACCTGCCTAATTTCCTCCTAGAAGCTAGAAAAATTTCTATTCAAATTCTCTGTTGTAGGTATTCCTCTGTTAACAATTTCTGAGTCCAGAAACTCCGACAAATGGCCTCGGAAAATTGTTGAATAATTCTTTCGCTTCGAGCACGGAAGAAAAATACTTAATTTTCCAAACAGTTCGACAGACAGCCACGATCGAGTGCAAGCTCGATGCCATTTTGAAAATGAAATAAAACTCGAGGCCTCGAAACCACCTGTATCCGTTCCGCGTTGATTTTCACCGCGGTTCTCTGCCCTGGCTCGATCATCGATTTCCCGGCGAGGTTATCGCGCGAGGGGATCCAGAGCTGCGATCGAGGATCTAAACAAGAGCGAGCCGGCCGTCGACGGGCTAATTATAGGTTCCCGAAGCAATTGGAGGCAGTGTCGGCATAGAAGAACGTCGAAAAACGTTCGCATTCTGTGGGAACGAGCGGCCCATTAATGGAATCACCAATTGCAGACTTATTGGTTTAATTGCTAATTGCTAGTCCCCTACTCTCGACGCGGTGCGCCGCGAAACGAGCGGAACAATGGCGCCGACACCCACCCGACGGGTGCCATTTTCCTAAACGGAGCCTCCTTTCAATTCCCTCTTCTTCCTAATCAATATCGATCCCACAAACCCTCCTCGAAATGGAGAACAAGGGAAGTTAATCTAAACCTCCACGTAAATTATTATTTCTCTCTCTTATAGGGTCACTCAATTTTTCTCGGGGCCATTTACCGAAAAATGTAACCTGCAGTGGCATTACCATTTGTCTGCTAGCTTCTGTGACGTTGAAAATTTTAATTACGCTTCATTCCGCACGTATGTAGTTAGCTTATTACTTGGAGAAACTAATGGGGAAATGATTTTTAGGAAAATGGTAACTGTTTGACTTAGTTCGAAAGGGATCTTTTGGTAACTAAACAAAGACTATGCAACCTAAGGTCTTGCGAAAGTACCCTTTCTCAACACGCAGTTAGAATTTTAAGTCGACTGGTCCACTTTTTTTGTGGTTTCGAAAATAATTCCTTCGTAAAAATAATATCTGCACAACTGCTGAAGATTTCGGCCTGAAATTTTAGGGGTAGAACTTTCAAATGTCCCACTGCAGATCAGGATGGAAGATTGAATTTTTGATTTTGGTGGATCGTGGTCGCCCTTAATCGCTCTTTTAATCGACCCGCTCGATCTCGTCCCGCGTCTTCCCTTTCTTCGGACGAGGCGGGGGTGGGGCGAGACAAGAAATAGGAACGGAAGTCGTCCCCGAGGCCCCGTGAGAAATATGTCGAAGAAAGAAAACGTATTCGAGGCTAGTTGGTCCGTTCCCCTCGTTCGCGAAGCGGCGCTTCTCCTTTTCTTCGGCCGTTTCTCCGGCTCTCCATCATTCCGAGAAACGGCCGCTATACTCGTTTTCATTTCCCCTTACGCGAGCAGCCGACGCTTAGGTGTCTTCCAGCCTCGCGTGCAGACTCCTGGGGACGATGCCTCTTTCTTCTTCTTTTTTTCTTTTTTTCTTTCCGAGCCGAAGAACCCTAAGTTTGCATGGAAAAGCAACTAGCGAGATTCCACGGAACCCATTCTCCTCAGACTTTTCCGAGAAACCAGAGTAAATCGCTTTTCGATGATTGGAGGGAGGCTTCTGCAATTTCTGGACCAGGAACGCATCGACCCCTCGCAGACCTACTCTCAGAATAATTTCGAAGGTCCCTTCTCTCTGCACGAATTTATGCTTGTTGTTCGGCCGAGCTCATTTCTCGTCGTCACATTTCGATTTTAACTTGTCGATGCAGAGGACTTTCTTTCAGAATTTTTTCAAACGAAACCGGAAAGCGTGTTGACTTGAAACTTTCTGGGTATGTTTGTCAATGTTTAGAGATTGCAAAAGTATTTTTTCCCCCAGCGCGGAAACAGTGATTGTGTCCAAAAAGTTATATGCAATCACGTCTAAAAATGTGCAGATTCAGAAATCGATTTTCAACGGGAAGATTGAAGAGCGTTCTCGTGTTCTGGTATTCCCGAGCCTAAATGCTTCTCGCAAATCGTCACCCCGCAATCAGCACTCCCGTTCCAAGTTTCCGAGAACCAAGATCCACCTGTTCGAGCGATCGGTAGGTAAAAAGGGGTTAGGTGAAACGGGAACGTTCGCGAGCCCGTTAACGAGCGTTTCCACCAGACGCAGCCTCACTTTGTTATTCGGATCGAGGGGTGACAACGAGGACTGGCTTTGAATCTTGACGAGCGGAATCGCCGAGGGATTCCATCGGTCTATGGCCCGGAGCAAATTCAAATTCCGTGGCGAGAAGCTTTCCCGGGGATTTTCCGATTTTTATCGGCGACGCAGCCCGCTGTCCCATAAACGGAATATGCTGATTTCGCTCGAGTCACTTCTTGCTCTGGTTCCACTGAATTCCGCTTCGTTCCGCTCGTGCACGCTCCACGATTCTTCTCTACTACCATTGCCGATTAGGCGAGGCGAATTGTTCCTCCAGGATTCTCTAAAATCGCTGAGGAATCGTAGAAACTCCCCGGGACACTTTCAACAATTGAAACGTGAATTTTGGAATTTTTTTAAACGGTACCGACAAGCGCAGTGATTTTAAACTTTGTGGGTTCATTCTTCAATCTTTGCAGAGTACGTACGTATGTTTTCTATCCAAAAATACCGACTGTGCTCAAAGTTATGCGAGCGCAATTGTGTCTCTGTCGGCACAAACTGTGCCCAAACTTTGACAATCACTAAGCGGTCCTTTCAAAATTTTTTCACAGGGAACTGATAAATCTATTAATTTGACACTTTCTGGACGCATTTGTCAATCTCTAGAGAGTGCGCACATATTTTTTCTATCCAAAAATAACGACTGTGCTCAAAGTTATGCGAGCGCAATTATGTCTCTGTCGGCAAAAACTGTGCCCAAACTTTGACAATCACTAAGCTGTGCAAATTTTGAGAATTTGTTCAAAAGGAACTGACGAGTGCATCGATTTGAAACTTTCTGTGCGCGTTTGTCAATCTTTAGAGAGTGTGCACCTAATTTTTCTAAGCACACATAACGCCTGTGCCCAAAGTTATGCGAGCGCCACCATGCCCACTACCTTCGCAACAAATCAGCAAGTTTCCTGACTGCAGCTTTCTAAAATAGGAATTCGCACAAAAATCCTGATTCAAACTCAAGTTCGAGAAACTGTAGAGATCCACATTACCGGTTCTCGGCGTTTCCATGTGAACTCGTCAAAAATAAAATAAATCTCGAAGCAAAGGGTTGAAGACCTTTTCCAGTGACTGGATCGTGATCGAAGTGGCAAGATCGCAACGACGGCAATCGGAGGCAGATTAGCAGTCGCAGGGTTCGCCGATTCGATGGAAAACGCGACGGGATCGTCGTTTGAGCTTAACGGGAACCGAACGATACGCGGTAAGGCTTTTTGCGACGAAAGCGACCGGCTTTTCCAGGGAACGGCGCTACAAGAACCGGACGTTCTGGATTGCCGGGGCGTGAATGGAAGTCTGGAGGGTCTGGAAGCCGTTTCGGCATTGAATAGCGGTTTTCCACGGTCGCGGCGCGGTCCTCGCGAGGACATTTGAATAACAAAATCACCAGGAAGACGTATTATCGTCCGTGGCCGTGCGACCGTGGCGACTTCGTGCGAGTTTATCGCGGTGATCGTTTGCATTCCAAGCGAAACCGATACCAGGTTCCCGGCATCCTCGCCGATCCTTCATTCCTCATCGATTCCGAATCGATTTTCCCCGAGGATCGTCCCGACGAGCACAACAATTCGGGGAAACGAGACTGCGAACCCGTCCACGCGCCGCCATTTGCAAATTTTCATCTCCTTGCTCGCGCAACCAATTCCCAGCGATAGAATTTCTGGACTCTTTAATAGATCAAGTAATTTTTAATTCAATTTCTAGAATTAATCGATCAGAAATCTTGTAGATTCTCCTGGAATTTCACTCTAATCTGAATTACTGCAGTATTCATCTAAACACAAAAAAGAACGGAATATACTAAGCTATTGTATTTTCTAATTGCTCCAACAGTCTGAAAAAATAAAACTAGGCTGATCGACTAGACTTTTGCCAGAAGAGAATTTTCAGCGCCCGATTCCTCAACACTTGGACGACTAGAACGGGCCCGGACCGTGCCCGGAAACAATAGTGACGCCGTCCAAAGGATAAGGATCGACAGGTGAAGGGGGAATTAACGGATTACACTGCGAGGCGAAAAAAGAATCGATTCGAGCGACCGAAGGTATCCAGAAATTCTCGATTATCGCGACTCGTTATTAAGAGACGCTGCTCCGACGCAGAAGAAGACGAAAAAGAAGGAGAAGAAGAAGAAAAAAAAAAGGATCAGGAACGGGACAAAGAACGAAGAAAATATCGTCGTGGAGTTTACATTACAAAGTATGATGAGGGACTTGGCCGTTCTCCGTTCGAGTGATCTCCATGAAGCCCGCGTTAAAAGAATCTCTGGTCTGACCATATCGGTCGAACAGGTGTGCCTGTACGACGCAGGAATAAACGATTAGCAGTCTCGATTAGCATCCGCGGATCATATCGATCGCGGCTGCTTGCATTCCGAATCATAGCTCGCGTTCCCTCGTCGTCGGATTTCGCAACCGACCGACAACAACACGTCGACGATTCTCGGCGAGCATAACCGAATGTCAGCCCTCGGGAGTTAATTATCGGCAATTCGTTAGCCGCGACGACAGCCGACGACAACGTCCCGACCGACGTCCCACGCTTGTGTCTCGAAATGCTGAAGCTGTTGGGCTGCTGTTCCCGTGCTGTGCATGTCGAATTTGTGATTATAATTAAGAGGCTGGGAAAGTTGTGCGATAGGAATGATCTGGTTTGATTTAAATTAATATTCTGGGGGATAGTTGACATTTCCAATATTTCTCTTTTTGTTCCTGCTGCAATTAGAGCAGCTATTCCATTTCCAGTCGAAGCTGTTTTCTCTTCAGAGTTAAAACATTTCATTATGTTCTCCAATATTAACCGTTATCACTCGAATGGCGACTGTAAGGTGCCACTAAAAATTGCTGTGTCATAATTCGAAATATTTTTTATTTAATTTGTATTTAATTTTCGTACGTATAACATGAAAAATAAAATACACAGAAGGGAAATATTCCAGGTCGGAAGAAACGTTTCGGAGTTAAAATAGCTTCGTGTGAAAAGGGTTAATATTACGAGATTTCTCATATGTATTTTAATATTTCCACCCTTTAAGAAGTTCCATCCTCCCACCCCAAGGAATGATAAAAGTTTAAAAATCCCTTGGTGTCTGTACCGTGATTCCAGCAAGATGTTACGCGATCATCGGTTATTGGAAAGAGAGTTAAAAGTTGCGAGGAAGGACAGGTTGCCAGAGATTCGGCTCACCCTCGATTTTCCACCCTTTCACTTTCCCCTGTGAAGGTCCCGGGCACCTGCCGTCTCACGAAATACATACCTGCAGTACCATTCTACTTCATCGTGGAAGTCGGCCTCGGCAGGCCAGGCACAGAGTGGTCGAGTAAAAGGGTGAAAGAGAGGGAGAAAGAGGGACGAGAAATGGAGCGGGTGGCGCTAGGCGATCGGAAGTGTGTCAAATTACAGAGGTCCGTGATATTAATGACTCCTAATGACATGCCCCCACCCCCCTCGGTCCCGGTCTACCACCTCTCCTCTGGTCGCTCCCCACCAATCCGGGGGTCCGATTTTCTCCTACCGACAACACCGGGGCCCCACTTCTACGGTTTCGGTCCCCCGACAGAAACCGGCGGCGCACCGGGACCCGATTCACGGAATCGGCATTAAAGATACAATTACTAATTGACGGAGGCTAATAGCAATAAGACAAACAATGGGGCTAAATGCTATAAAGTAAAACACAGGTCGGGGCCATGAGACCCTCCCCCCTTTCCTCCCCCGCTGGGGGAGATCGTTCGCTGCTTCTCGGTTTCGCCCCCTTTCGTCTTTTGCGGTCGTAGAGGAGGGAGGGACTCTCTCCCTCTCCTCTCCTCTCCTCTCTCTCTCTTTCTCTCTCCTCTTAGTTACGACCGGTTCAGGATTTCCGAGAGTCCGGTCCAAGCGCCGATTTTTTGCGATTGTTCCCTCTCGCGAGCTTTGTTAGCATCCCGGACTCCGAGACCCTCTCGATGTTTATTTTGCAATCGGGGGACCACGCTTTTGATGCGGTCCCTATCGACGACCAAGGTCGAACACGCTAACAATGAGAACGGAACCCGGTGCCTTAATCTGCTCTGGTCTGAGCTACCCCTGTGGGCTAGACCGTGGCTGGGTCGCCGGAGACCCGTCGGCTGCCCTCTATCACTGTCCTGTCAGCAATAGTCTGCAATCGTAGGGTTGTTCTCTGATTTTTCAGAGAGTCAGTCTCCTGATTTAGGTTTTATAGGTATTTTGTTGCCAATAAATATAAATCTTCTTCCCTTTTTAGGATATTGTAGGAGCAACAGTGTGCACTGTGAATAAAGTAAGTACGGTAGGACCCCGCTCGAAGCGCGAAATGTTCGTTCCGAATCCGCACGAGTCCTGCGGCGAACGGGAAAAATATCTCAAGGGGCTTCTCACGCGTGCGTCGGATAATTTAGGCTCGCGTGAGAACCGTCCACCCTCTCCGCGTCCCTTCCCGCGAACGCGATTCTGCTGACGATTCGCGTCGTCTAGAAAACGGCTGTCACGTGTCGTCGAGGACGGTAATGACGGAGACGCCGGACATTAACGAGCGGATCAGCGGCGCGTTTGAGTCCCGTCTCGCTGTGTACGCTGCACCATGCTACCCGTGGTTCGTGACTTTGTGAAAAATCCGGGGTGGTGAACGGGGACAGTCGTGTTCCAAATCCTCGAACTCGATTCCCAACCCCTGATACAAAATACGCGACGCGATTCGACATTTTCTGTGACACAAATTAGACAAATTTAGACGAATTTTGGGACCGGATTTGGATTCAGCATGTCAAAATCTATAGGAAATAGTGTACAGTATGACCAAGAAAAAATTTAATCACGAGTTGTAATGGATAAATTGGAATTTTGTTGAGATAGATTAATGTCGATTTAGATAAATATTTTTAAGGTTCGAATCTGCTAGGAATTATTTTTCTCGTATTTTTGTTAGATTTTGTAAGGTTTTAGATTTAATTTGTGATCGGTTTCATAGCTATATGCTAATTCAGTGGAAAGTTCTACCAAAATGGCTCCCACCGTGCGACCCCGGACGAAAAATCATGGCGGCGCGAGTGGGGCAAGGCCGGTGGATAATGCCCGAAGTTAAAAGGCCGGTTATACACCGCGAAAGAATCCGCCGAGGCAAATGACAAACCGCCGAGCAGAGCCAAGATGGTGGGCGGTGCTCGCCAAGTGTAATTGGTTTTATGACATATTTTACGTGGAAACGGATTGGCCGAGGAGGGGACAAAACGCTGCAGGATGCGGCGACCATGCTCTCCCTTTGTGCATTTCGCGAACAAATATTTCCGAACGCGAACAATCCGCCAACAAAAATTTTTCTTTACTCTATTTTTTATCCCCTTGTACTTCAATCTATTCATAACACAATCTAATTAATACTATCATTATTTCTCAATTTTATAGAGCAATGATTTACATAGAAATTTGTCATTTTGTAGCTCGAAAAATCGGTTGCTTTCAAACGCTTCGTTCTTAATTAATTTCCAATCACTACGGCTTGTTATTAAAATGATTAGAACCATTTGCAAGAGTGGACAATTTTCCGTTAAAACAATCAATTTTGAAGTGAAACTCTAGCTACCCTTACAATTTTTGTATAAAATATAAGCGTTTCAAAATGGACTAAATGTGCACTTTTCAGCAGTGTAAACAATATTATCTTTACGTTAATATATTCCCCATACTGTGACTCTAATAATATAATTGCCCACTGCATGTTCACAGGAATCAAAATGTGTTTATCCTTCCATTCTCCTAATTTTTTGGCAATTGTATTAACTGAACAAGCAAGGAGCAAACCAAGAAACGTTTAAACAATGTCCGTAGAGCAACGTCGATTCTCGCCGGCCATAATTGACTCCGCTAATATTCGCGGGCTCCGCGAAAACCGAGAGCATCACGACGACGACGCGGCCATTAAAAACTTTTTCGCAGACGCCTAACGACGCGCGCGCAACTTTTCATTTCTCCCGGGGAAAAACTGCCTTGGAGAAGGACAAGGTTTCCGCCTAGGTGGCCGATTAATAAAATCCCCGTTGGTTTCTTTGCCGTCTGAAAATTTCTCAATCGGTCCTCTCCTTTCCGGACGATTTTCTGCGGCGTGACCGGCCCCGCGATATAGGCTCGTCGCTGCAATTAAACGTCGCCCGGTCCCGTCGTCGTCGTCGTCGTCGTCGCCGGCAAAAAGGCGAAGAAATAACGACGCGGACTTATAATGCCGATACCTCGGCGTTCGCTCTGTCCGCCGTGTCGTATTATTCCTTTGCGAAATTTATGTTCCTGCCAGCGGCGAAGGTTAAGCCCTTTCCGTACGTTAATCGTATCGAAAAGAGCGAGCAAGACCGCGGGACAGAGACGTCACGAGACAGAGAGAGAGAGAGAGTGATTGAAAAATATTTAAAAAGAGATAAATATTCAAAGAAATAGAGAGAGAGAGAGAGATAGAGACCAATTGAGATCCAAAGGGAGAAAGAAATGTAAAGAGACGGAGGCTGACCGGTAAAGAGTGATAGAGGGAGAGGGAGAGAGAGATTGAAAAATATTTAAAGAGAGAGATAAATACAGATGAGCAAAAATTCAAAGAAATAGAGAGAGATGAATTGAGATCCAAAGGGAGAAAGAAATGTAAAGAGACGGAGGCTGACCGGTAAAGAGTGATAGAGGGAGAGGGAGAGAGAGATTGAAAAATATTTAAAGAGAGAGATAAATACAGATGA
>CM052124.1:1862536-1906385 GCA_028454245.1 Halictus quadricinctus
GCCGAATTTTCCGGAAATCAGAGAAGAATAAAAAACACGGTCATCATAGCGGTTTAGGGGAGGGAGTGGGGGCAAGGTCCTGATGGGGGAAGCTGCCAGCAGCAAAAGGTCACGTTATTTTCCATCTGAGCTGCTGTCCGCGAGCTCGCATCGAATAATCTCGCCGAGGAATACGAAAAAGAAAAAAAAAATAAAAGAAAAAGTCGGGTCCCCGGAACTGAAATTTTCCCTTTAAAATGCGGAATGGCCGAATGGAGACGACGGTCGATATAGCGGTGCTCAGGGGCGGAATGAGGGGGTGGTTTGCCACCCCCACCTTCGAGGACCCTCTTCCATTCAACCTCGTAAATAGCCGCCGTTCTTGAAAGACCTCCTCCCTGTCTTTCCTTTTCTTTTCTTTCTTTCCTTTTTTTTCTCCTACTTTCCGCGTGCACGCCGGTATTCCGTGCACCTTGCGAAAATGTCTACGGCTCACCGAGCCAATTGAAACGCAATCAAATTTATCGGGGAGAATACGGCCGCCGCGCCGCGCCGTTAGGGTCGTGCGATCATCGGCGTTCCTATTTTTCGTCAGATAGACGAAATTTTGATAGAAACGAAAGAATAGGGCTGGTCTCCCTTTGTGCCGCTTCGGAGCCATTTTGTATGCAACCTGATTTTTTCTCGATCTTTCTTTCAATGGTGCACGAGATTGCAAGAGAAACGGGAACCACAATTTCTGAAATGATTTTCAGACGGTTTTGAGGACACACAAATTTTCTACAGCAATTAATAAACTAATTATTTCGAAACGTTGGCATATCGATGTTCTTCGATCGTGCCAATTTTTTGCTCTTTTGACTGCACTGCTTACTGAACAGCAGAGTTTTAAAAAGATCCTAAATCTTCAAATTGCGCCTCAAATATCCTCAGTCTATATCTGTTGTAATTAAATATTTCTTCAGGACCTAATTAATAGAGTTATCCACTTGTTCCTGCCGCAATAAATTTCCTATTCCACCGAAGGAATTTTTCCCCCACCCTGACCTCTCGAAAATAAATTCGACGTCCATCCTGTACAAATTACCTCGAGCTCAAACACCGAATTTATTCAAGCATTCTCCGTCCACAAAGAAAGACACACCGACACGTCGTACAGCGCTCGAATTAACAAATATTTCTTCAGTGCCCAAATTTTTCACATCCGGACCTAACGTCCAGGAAAACCGAAGTGCCTGAGGGAGCAGAGGGGAATGGGGAGGACTAAACAAACGAGTCCTCTTCATCAGGCAGCGAGTTCCGGCGTTGTTTGCCTTCAGCGAGGTTCGTGACGGGAGGATGCGTGTCCTCGGAGGAGGGAAAAGGATTCGACGACGGGGGAAAGTGACGACCGAAAAGGTCCCTGCACGTGACGTTCCTTCCGGCCTCGTCCTGCGTCCTTCTCCTCCTTCCGGAATCGCCTTCTTCCTCGTGTTTGTTTTCGTTATTTTATCACACGGTCGAGAAATCGGGACACCTCGCAAACTTCCGGCCTTGTCGTCAAGGAATTCGATGACTATATATCTCAGTGAAATCCTTCTCCAAATTCCGACACCGTCGATTATGCCCGAGCATGAAATATTGGGTGTAGAAATTAAATTGTGAAGTGGCTAAACAAGCAATAACTTTTGATCTCCTAGGATTAAAATTTGGTTTTTCTGCACTTTCTCGCCAAGATCTACAGAATTACATTTAAAAAAGTTAAAAATTTCTGGTTTCCCGAGGCAAAGTTTAACCAATGAACAGGTTTAAAGGTCCCAGTGATCTTTAAAAATGAACAGGTCTGCAAACTGGCAGACATGATCGTCTGGATTCGCGACTCGTAGGCGTTCCGACCTGCGTGCAGCTGAACGAATTGCAGAACGTGGGTGGGCAGAGTCGCCCCTAGATCTTTCGATGTCCCCACGATCCTCTGGATCAGTCTTTCATTTATCGGTAGATCGCGACATTATGTCTCGGTACCTGAAGCATTACTTATCAACCATAAAAGGGTCCTGCCGTTAGATCCTTCTTCATGTTGCTGACGAACATGGAAAACACACTTTCTAGAACTACTTCAAGGTTTGTTCATTGTTAACTGAGTTCAGAAAGCTGAGTTTTGGGAATTTATTGTAGCAAATGGGTTGGGGCAATCATTTTGAAATTTTAGGGATATTTTGCTACACTATTGAGGTCATTGAACATATTTTTTTCAGTCGAAAAGAGCTACGTACAAGGGAGTTATAGTCCTTTATTTGAGGCCAGTCCTCGAAGAAGAAGATCTTAATGAAGAAGCCTTATATGGGGCGTCTAAAATAAAGAAATTATTAAATAATATCCCTCAAGATAATGAGTAGCTTCGCGACTGAGATTGCTATCGATAATAAAAATAATCTACTAGAAAATCGTGCACTATTCGAACCGAAGTAGCTAAAGTGCTAACAAAAATGGCACCTGCCGAAGTACCTTCTGAACTCTGAGGCAACTCTTTCGCCGATGCCGGATCACTTAGGTTAATGCAAGCGGCCGATCTCGAATGAGAAATTTCGCAGTTTCTTCAAACACTATAAGAAACCCGGGCCATTAGCATGCCGGGCCGATCGACGGCCCATTAATCCAATTAATCGGAGATCGACGGTTCCATTATCCGGTCTATTGCTCGCCTAATTCATCACGGCGGCCGGTCCGCCACACTCGGAAAGCTCTTGTTCTAATTAGCATGCGGCTACCAGTCTATCAACGTAACATCGTTGCACAACTGCAATCGCGCATCGCGACGTGCACGCGCCCGCGCGCCGACCGCGTGCGTCGGAGGTGTTAATTATCCACGGATAATTACTGCTCCGTAACTCGGGCCGTTCTGAAACTAGGAAAGCTAGCCGAAGTTTCTCCCAGGTGCCCCGATTGCAACAGGCGTGCTCGGGTTGCTGGATTTATGGACGAATATGAAAATTCGCGAGTTAGTCATCACATTTTCACTAAAAAAAAAATGTGTTCGATTGCTTCAATAGTGTAGTAAAATGGCCGCAAAATTTCAAAAATATTGACTTCACCCATTAGTCGCAATAAATTCCCATAGACTCACCAAACCATTAAAATACTCTACTTCTGACGAAAAGGGGTTGCATATAAGAGATTATAACTCCTTCATAAACAGCTCTATCCAACTAAAAAAAAATATGTTTGATTACTTCAATAGTGTATTAAAACAGCCCCAAAATCTCGCACAGACTGGCCCATACCATTAGTAGCAATAAATTCCCAAAGACTCGTCAGACCATTAAGATACCCTATTTCTGACGAAAAGGGGCTGCATATAAGAGACTATAACTCCTTCGTAAACAGCTCTATCCAACTAAAAAAAAATATGTTTGATTACTTAAATGGTGCATTAAAACAGCCCGAAAATCTCGCACAGACTGACCCATCCCATTAGTCGCAATAAATTCCCAAAAATCCCCTGATTCTCGACAGGCACCTCAGACTTTTAGGACTCAGTCAAAACTGAACGGACCTCGAAGATATTCTGGAAGAGCGTTCTCCAGGTTCTTCAGGAGTCATGGTGTCCCCTAGAAGCATCCCGGGACACATCGATCGTAGGACTGCAGCTATTTCGAGCAGAAGGTGACGTGCGAGGGCAGAGGATCCCGCGGAGGCATATCGACGAGAGGTCGGCTCGGCTCGCGAAGGTTATGACACTCGTAGGAGGACAGACGAGGTCGAGAACAGAGGTTGTTCTCTCCCGTGGGTTGATGGATGGTCCTTCGGAGATATGACGTCGCGATTGGCCGGCTATAAACCAGGACCCGAAGCACCCGCCACGGATCCTTCCTCCGTTCGTTCCACCCGTAATCCGTCCTCTTCCGCCACCGCCTCGATCCGCTTCGATTTATCGTCCGTTTCGACGAACGCCGCTCGATCTGACCCCTGTTCACGCTTTTAGGCTTCCATCGGTGAAAACAATGCTCTGTCCAACTCATTCTTCGCCTCGCGAAACGCCTAAAGCGACCCGTCGAGCGAACGAACGAGTACGAGCTATAAGTTATAAATTAACAGTTGTAAATTGTAATAGATACATCGAACGTACTCTGTTAGCCTTGTAGTCATACCCTAGGGTCTTCCAGGACCCAGAAAAGTCTAATTTCACCACGCTGTTGCAAGCCAATTGGAAATAAAAAGTACGGTAAAGTTTTGGTGTAAGCCGTATAGAGCTACACGATCTTAGTCGGTTCGCCCATCCTTCTTTATTTTTCATTATTTTTTTATGGGACTTTCGCCAATTTATTTGTAGGATTTTTCTTTTTTTGATTGAAATGACACTAAACACGGTATACTTTGGACTGTACACGCGGTCACAAGAAAGTAGATATGCGATCTATGTCACGGCACGGACCCGAGGATTGGGCTTGGATGAAGACTTTGTTGTATCGTCAATCTCCTTTGCACTATTCTGATTGCGTTGCCTCAAACTAAAATTTTAAATGTATATTTTTATAAATTGTAAAAAATGTTTAGAGCATAGGGTGCAGTTCAGAGTAAAAATAGGCAAATTGGCGATCCAAAGGCGAAAAGGCAGAGGTCCGAAGAAAAGGCAATTTGTCAGTAAATGAGGTGCACGAGGGGAAACAAGTCGGTCGATCGAATCAAGAAACTGATTAACTCCGCGGATCCGGTGAAGGGAGTGGTTTTGCATCGGTGTTACAGGATCGTTGGGGCCTAATGATTCCGCGAAAGCTTTAAGAAATATCATCATTCCGACGATAGCGAGAGCAGTAATCCCGCGTTAACTCTCCCCGACAGGGGAGTTGTCTTGATGAGACGCGCGTTAATGATCTTTTATGCGTGGAATTAGCTAGAATGGCGCGTAATGAGTAATCGGACGAGCATTACAGGAGATATGGACGAGGCCTACCTTCCGGTCGTCACGAAACAAGATTTCACGAATTAACTCAAGCTCGGTGAGCGAGAGAGAGATTGCTCTCCCGGGGAAAAAAAAGGGAACGAACAAAGTGCTAGAACACTGTGAATTTATGGCAAGAATCGTGTGTCGCTATCAGGCCATTTCGTACCTAAACCGACACGACTTTCAGCGAGAAACTGTTAACACTTGCGTTCGTTCTCTGTTATTTATGCGACGGACTTTTTCGCCGTTCCCTTTTTGCCGAGACTATCCACACCGTGGCCAGGTTAGTATCAATTTTATTCGGATTAACCTCTTTTTACTTTTGCATTCGCTTTTACACTCGTTATCGTCCGTATGCACCAAAGGGTTCGCTGATTTACAAATTATCTCTAATTTACATTTTTATGGGCCTGTTTATGGCTGGCAGAGAGTATGGCCAGGATTATCATAAAAACGGGATGAAAATGTGTAACAACTTTCTTGAAATTGTTTTCAAACTGTTTCACAAAGTAGAATGGTAATGGAGCACGTTGCTGTACATGGTCTCGAAAGATCACAGGATGCGATATTAACACTTTTTTCAGTGACAGTGATTTATTTAAAGGAAGCTTCATGGTTTTCTTATATGTATCAGGTGCAAAGAAATATTCGGCGCATGTTATTTGTTATTTTTATAAGGCAGTGTTCCGCCAGTTACCTCTTGGTACGTTTCTGTATAAATTTTCTCAGACTAAATAAGCAATTTAAGACGAAACAATTGAAATACTTCAAAAAACTTAAGGAAACTAGATATTTGCAATTATTTTAAAATACGCTAGCGAAAGTTGATGTACAGACATTTTTTGGTGGGTTCGCGAGAGACCCCAGTGCACCCCCAGTGTAGTTAAGGGTTGACAAAATGCTGTAGGCAAAGTTTGATGAACTTTTTTCATGGGAATTCATGGGAAGGGCTGATGCACTCGGATCGGAAATGCCTGATTTTTCCATTAGCGTCTCGCGTAACAACGTCTCAATGCAGGTTGCACCGGGGCACGAGTTGCACTCGGTCGGTGCCAAGGGGCCGTAATATATGGCCCCTAAATCATCGGGGAAGAGTGGATATGCTGGCTGCTCCTTCTAACCGGGGTAACCGCTCCGTAAACATATCAATCAGCGCGGTCACCGTGCCGTTAGCGGTTAGGGTTTGCATATGCTAATGGGGAATTCCATTAAATTGTCGGCGCGGGAATCTTAATCGTGAAAAATTACGCCCCCGGATAATTTCACGCCAAATATCCAGTGAATCTCAATTGCTCCGTTCACTAGTACCGCCGCGATGCCGCCGATAACAATTTTCACACCCCATACATCCAACCATCTCCAACCCCTTAGCTCTGAAAACACAAAACTAAATTTTCACACTGAAATCACAGCTGATTAGAATTTACTGGATTTAATCAAATTTATTTTTAGTGCTTGACGAGAATGAGGAGTACTAATTTTTATCACTGAAATTACCTAATTAGAATTTCCTGGATTCATGCAATTTTGACTGCTGCTTGATGACCAGTTCGAGGAATGCTAATTTTCTCAGTGAGCAATCGCCTACCATTTTTACCACTGGAATTACGTAATTAGAGTTTTCTGGATTCAACCAATTTTGATTGCTGCTTGATGACCAGTTCGAGGAATGCTAATTTTTTCCCTTGGCCTTCCGGATAAGGAAAAAAAAAGAAAAAAAGAAGATTCCGAACCCTTTCACACTTGTTACCTTGAGCACGTTAATTACGGGTTGGGATTTTCGTTAAAGAAACGCGCGCTGCACCCCATGTGCGACGCCACTGCCCTTTAACAAAGGTTGGTACGGTACCGTGCACTCGACGAACAGGAGTGTTACTTTTTTTCGACTGTAATTAGATCTCATTAATTCGGGCTCAAGCTGTGGAACAAAACAGATGCTTCTTTCCATAAGGTTTTATGCATTACAAATTTTTTCGTACCCTACAACCTGGCGCGGCGAGATGTGCAGAAGAAAGCCTGCACCGAGAACTTCCAAAGAAATATTTAAAAAATATTTTCTTAGTAGACTGCCCGGGATTTTACAATAAAAATAAATGGAATTGAAAAATACTGTTACATTATTTCCAACTAATTGAGACGAGTCACTAAATAAATGTCTACGTGGCTCCCGCGCGCGGTGCGATTAATACAGACACCGCAGGCACCTCGCCGCCGGATAATTTTGCTAATTGTCTTTTTGCTCGTAAGCCGCGGTTCCCGTCAAGGTGGCCGGCGTAACCTGAAAAAACAAAGGGGGATCGAGAAGAATCGGTCTCGGGAACGGCCACGGAGCGGCTCGGGGGAGGTCGGGTGGGATCCCGAGGATCGAGATCGATCCTTCGGAAGACGACTGGCAGAGCAAACAATGAGAGAAGATGGACAACGAGCGAACCGAGACGCACGCAATTCCGATGTTGTACCCGCGGCGCGCCGGGGATCATTGTGATGCGCCCGTGATCGCGTGCGTTCGGTTAATTCCCCGGGGCCGTAAATAACCACGGTGAAAATAATTTGTAACGTTTCCCGATTCCCCTCGCGTTAGCGCGAAATATCAATCGCCGCCGATCCAGCAACAAATCGTACCCGATCCCATTCTCGGCGATCGTTGCACGCATTCTGCCCACGCAGCCGACGCCGCTGCTTGTTCCCATAATCGCCGGTGTTTGTTAGACAGTTATAATAACTGAGCTAACTTTGTTCTACGCAAATATACAAATACAGTTTCCGGATCGACGAACAGCCCATGGTACAATTTATCAGCGATTTTTGCACTCAACTGCAACAGCAGTTAAAGTTGAAGAGGGTTAAACTTCGTCTTGGCAACCCAGAGATTTTTTACTTTTTAGTATATATTACTGTAGATCTCGACGAGAGGATGCTAAAAATCGAAGTATCCAGGCGAGGAATTCACTAGGTCAAAAGTTATGCCTGTTTAAATTTGAGCGCTCACTGTAACTATTGAGTGTCATATACGGGATCTCAAAGGGAAGGTTATTGACATCAGAGTAAGCTTGTGCTGCTATTATGGCAGTTTCTCGCCAAGATGTGGTTACAGGATTCTACAGTGAAAAGTTAAAAATCTCTGGGTTGCCAAGGTGAAGTTAAAATGCAGCACCGCAGTGTGAATAAATGCAGCAAGGTGCAACTTCTCAGAATGCGCTCCAAATAGAAGAATACTATATAAAATAGGAATAATAAATTAAGAGCCTTTTCGGGCCGAAACCGCGCCGGTGCGCGGAACAACGCGTCGAGAAGAAATGCACAGGTGGCGGCGTTGCATCTGCCTGCATTCCCATTCATCGGTGTCTCGGCATCACGGGGTTGATCGAACGGGGCCCGGGCGTAGACAATGCGATTAATTTTAAACACCGCTGTTCAGCCCGGCCCCCTTCGCGAAAAAAAAGGAAAGGATCGCGGAGGTGTAGAGGCGGAGGAACGGGAGAGGGTATATTACCCAGGGGGCATCGCGTGGTCACGTGTGCATAATTAGGGACAAACCGATAACGGCCCGCAACGCTTGTCAAGCGGTTAAGCGTTACCCGAGGCCACGGCCAGGTGGACTAATGATCTCCTTGGGCAACAGCTCTCTCTCGTTCTCCTCCCTCTTTCTCTCTCTCTCTCTCTCTCTCCCTCTCCGTCGTGGATGCATCCTCTCGCATCTTTTCACGTCCTCTTCATCCATTCACCGTGCGAGACGCATTATCACTGCGCTCATTGTTACCCGTTCCCCGGGTACAACTTCATCTGCTCGCGCACAACGCTGCTACCACTCGCGGTTGCCTGTCAGTAACGTCTGATTACCGTGCTGCCTCGCGGCGATCGGTCTGTTTTTCCATACGAACTCATTGTCTCCTTTCCGCGACCACGTTCGCGTAATTTACGTAATTGCCAGACTAGCTTTTAATGCAGCACGCGCTCCGACGACGGTCACGAATTTGATCAAATATTCTCCACAAGTGCCATTCTCAACGCACATTATTTCTACATTATTTCATAATTTTGCGAAAGCCTGTGGTCCATGCTAAAGTCTTTTTAATGGATCATTTAACACGATGACTGCCATGTCATCCATATGTGGGTGACCGACTTATTTGTCCAGGCTTTGAAATGAATTTTCACGTTAATATACTCGTCGTACCAAATTTGATTGGGATCTGTAAAATGCAATACTACTCAATATCAATTTAATGTTTTTTTTCATTTTTATTTCATTAACTAGGTTTATTTTAGACTAGGTTTACTAGAATTTTATTGAGATCTTTAGAATTCGAAAAGGTTAAAACACCATCCCCTATAATACATTCAACATTTCTAGTTTCGCTTTCATTAATTAAATTATTCTGATTTTGCAAGCATTTCTGGAAACGATATGTCACGTGTTAAATAACTCAGTTTGACTTTATGGAATTTTTGAGGTTCCTAATTTCGCAGTCAAATTGTCTCAATATTCCATTTTTCCACCATCTTGCAAGTCATCGCGTTAATGAGCCCGCTATCTCGGCCGCGATCAGATAACATCTCGAATGGAAATGGCGTCCGAGTTTTCATCTAATTTGTAAGCGCAGTAAAAGGGTCTCGGAAAATGAAAATTTCCATAGAGATCCGCGATTTAGATAAGAATCATCGCAATTTCATGCATCACGATGGGTTCGCAAGCTTGTAATAAAACCGGTTGCTGGGAAATTCAAAGCACTGTATTTGCATAATGATTGTAATTTGAATGAGAGAGAGAGAGAGAGAGAGGTGGTCGATCGGTGACACTTTGTTCCAGAGTACAAATATAATTGCGTAAAATTAGCTGCGCTACAACTCTCCGGAGAGACCGTGGAAGTCGTTGCAATTAACAGGAACAGCTTGTAGCTTCTTAGAAGAGAGTGAAACTGTGTAAGAAAACGGGGTGCGTTAGGCTGTTCTCTTTTACATAGGTTGGCGCAATTATACTCTCTAATACTCTCCCATAATTCATTTTTCTACGAGCTACGCTATCATTAACATTTGCATTCCCTCTTCGCGATCCTAGGAAGCAACGATTACAACTATCGCAATTAAGAACAATTTCCATATTATTATTTCCATTTACAGAATTTTCCTGGGTCACAACCGCGTCGGGAAACTTTCCCAAAATGGCAAAATATAATTTTACAGAGAAAAGAAAACATGTTTACGGGGGATATTCTGCGTCCAGGTTCACGAATATTGTAAAGAAGGCGCACACGCGCGCGCGCGCGCACAAGAATGGCCAGAGCGGCATAAATCAAACGCTGTGCCCCCGCATTCCCACCGTGGCGGTGGATCGATCGGCATTCGTTCCGCGATACGATTCTCAGAGGTCCACGTTGGGAGACGTTTTAATCGTGCCGCCTAAACATTCATGGCTCGTCATGGACACACGGGGCCCGCCCGTCTCCGTTCCGCCATTTTCGTGCACTATTCCGTTTTTTCGACGGCGCCCGCCATTTCGAGCGGTACGCGGAATCGTTTCGACTCCTCGCTGTCCTCCTTTTTCGAAACTATTCCGGGCATGAGAAGCGGGTCACTCCGGGCCAAAAAATAAAATAGGACCCTCCCTTCCCATCATTTTTTCCCCCCATAAAAATTTCTCTCCGTGAGAGATCGCTCCGCGATGCTCCGAAATGGCTTTAATTAGATAAATTGTTGAGAAGTCGCAAACATGGCAGAAGAATAATGTCACCGTACCAGTTACCATAGTAAAGATTCGCATTGCAAAGATCCTAATAAAATGTATTTTACTCAAGTGTAAAATAAATTTTCATTTGGGCGAATTCAGAAAGTAATTTCCCCAGAAAAATTCTGTTTGTCGCGATCGAGGAGGATTCAGCGTTTTCAGTCGAGTTGTTAGGGTGTATAGTGATCGAAGCTCGAGAGGAGACGAGATGAAAGCATATCCCGCGAGCGTATCGGAGGTGCAGCGTGCGCTCAGGCACCGGGACGGCCCGGAATCGGCTTAATCGTGATTAATATCGCGAGCTCATACCGCATGTCGGTAATTATCTACACGTGTTTTACCGAGTCGAACGATGGCCGATCGCGGGCCGAGTACCTACGTGTGGGAACACGATCGGGCCTGGTTTGCTGGCTACCATCGATGTCTTTCTCTCCTCCTCCGCCACCCACGCGATTCTTTCCACGCGTTCGCTCGCTTCGCTACCCGTCGCTGCCGCATAGTGCGGCCGATACCGCCCAGAAATACTAACAGACGCTCTGAGCTTGCAAGCACATCCGTAATTTTTAGTTTCGTACTTTTTTTAAAGATCTGTATAATTTTTAATAGCTGTCCAGTAATATAAATCTTTCTTTCCTTCTCTAAAAATTGAAGAAAATATATTGACAGTGTTAAATTTTCTTTTGCCTGGACAGTAACGTTGACTCCTCTATTTTACTACAAATGCCTAACAATTTAAACTTGCTGCTAAAAGACCAGTCCAACCATTGAAAATGAATTAATTCATAAAATTGCAAATGGCACATTAGAACTAAAAATATTCCGAACTCACTGTCCCCCAATGTCTATATTTATCCTGTATTTATTATAGTTTAATAAAGAGTTTCCACTGCCCACGATCCTTCGAGATCCATTCGCTCGTGGATCCTGTCGCGAGATAACCGTGCGGCGAATAGCCACTGTCCAGGAGGTAGCTGAAGGGTGGAGCTGGTTTCTAAGCGGATACTCGTGACTCGAACCATACTCTCGATCGCAATCGCACGACTGAGAACCGCTGCGTTAAGCCTGCAAGTCGCTCTAAACGCCTCTTTCCATTTTTACGCGGTCCATTACTGAAGGAACGATCCGTGGCTCCACGAGAAAGCGTAATAAGCACCCTCTCTCGCTCGGTAATTAGAACGATATTAACAACAACGTGGCTGCGGCCGCGCTGTAATCGATTCGCGTTACATCGAGATTTACAGACACGTTGTGTACAGGCGCGATATTAGAACCGTGGTTTCTGCGCTTCGGAAATTCCATCGCGGAACAGGTTCAGTAGATTCAGCCATTGTGTGCCAGACAGGACAGACATACGACTGTCCCGACACTGTGCTTCCAGTAATTGTTTATTTCGTTTATTTAATTCTTGTATACCATTGCGTTCAGTGCTTATCCCACCTGTTTAGGTTTATCATTGTTTGTTCAGTTTGCTGTATAATTTTTGTTATGGAACTGACTTTATCCTGCTGTACATTTATTCACTCAGTAGAGGCCTCATTTCGTTGACGATGTTCCCGTGTTTACTATAATTTAGGAGAGTGGAATTTCTACATCATTACAATTTTAATCATTTTTATCGTAAGCAATCAGTCATTCGACCGTAACCTCTTCATACCATGATTCATTTTACAGTTTATGCAAATAATACGTGCTCCAATAATAAAATTTATTTAACCTTCCTCCACAGTAGCGTATCACGATCTGAATAATTGTGAAATAAAGTAAACGAATAAGAAGAACGATCCACTCTCAGGATCCTCTCAGTTTTCCACAAGGAATCCTGGATCATTCCCGCAGGACTTCTACAATCTTAATAATAATATTACAAAAAGTTAGTCATTCGACCACGGTAAGATAATATCGAGAAGAACGATCGATTATGGGATCATCCAGCTTTCCGTGCTGGACGAGGCAACACTCCAGAAGAACACAATGTTTCTGGTCCCCGGGAGCCTAGATCATTCTCCCAGGACAAGCTGGAATCGCCAGGCGGCTCTCTCGGCGCCTAATCCTCAAAAAATTCTGCCACATTTCCACCGCAAATCCAGGTCTGGTCTCCGAGTAAAGATCACCGATCCATCGGATCAGGATCAAAGGCAGGAGCAGGAGCAGCAGGAGCAGAGCAACCCTCCTAGATTGCCATAAATCAGCCGGCGGTCTGCCCGCAAATCAGGCTCAATCACTCCGGATCGGATAGCTCGATCGAGCACTGACAAGCCGCCTATAGTCATCGGGAAAGAGAAAGAAGGGACGAGAGAATCGCGGAGAGAAGAGGGAAAGGAGAAGTCGATCGATCGATGGATCAATAAACCACGTGGATGGAAACGCGTGTACTCTCACTCCGGATGGGTCCCTGTTGCACGTGGGTGTAATGGCCGATCGAGTGGAGGTGGGGGGAGGAGGATCGAGCACATATTAAGCAGGATTATTTATCGGGCCGGCGCGCGAGCCCTTGATTTGATTTAACAAACAGCGCTCGCTAACAAATTGATAAGCGGTCGCGGGCGGCGAAGATCAGAGGGATTCGCCTGGTCTTTCTGCGCACAGGTCAGGGACGGACGAACTCGCTGGGGCAAAACCCCGGGTACACCGAGGGGCCCGGTCGGGGCCCGAGCGAGCACCCTCGGGTAACGTCGGCTCGGCTCGGAGACCCGGTCGATTCGTGAGAGGGCGCCATTAGCATAGGGGGACCCCCCACGGCGTGCGCGGGGCCCGCTGCGGCACTCTCCATTGGTACACATTATATAGGTGAGGCCTGATATATAAACCGACTCCATTGATTTATGGGCCGAACGATTCCTTTAATTATAATACGATATTTATTCAGATGAGGCCCGCCGTCGCTCGGAGTCACGCTGCTATATGGTAATACGTGACTCCTTGCCTCCCACCTGCACGATTATTTTTATACTAACCGAGGGAACCAGTATGTTGCATCGTGGGCGGATTGATTGGGCCCGAAGTGTTCGCCTATCGGTATAGCCCGGCAAGCTTGCTAATTTTCTAGTACGCTGGGCATTTTGGGCCTGAGGAGAAATTTTATGTGCTGTTCTGTTGCTATTTGAGTATCTTAAATATTTTTAATTTGACTTTAGAATTATGGGAAGCATTTTCTTGACCTGCTTTCTGGGGTAATTGGTTTATTATTGGAAAATACTAATAAAAAATTCGAAGAACCGAGGAACGCACCCACGAGATAGCAGTCGCATCCTCCGCGGAGGATTGCGTGGCGCGGTGCCTGGAATACACACAAATAAGAGTACCGGGACAAGAATCTGAAAGAAAGAAAAAAAAAAGAGAGGAAAAAGGGAAGAAGTGGAACGAAAGAAACGGTCGAAATCCAGCGAACACACCCCTTCGAAACGTTTGACCGGCCTGGCGGCTGGCCAATATTTAATTACAGATAATTACCGGTTATAATGCGCGGCAGATCGGCGGCCTGCCGTTTAATTGATCGGCTTTACTGGCTGATTTGTGTATCTGCGGTTCGTGCGATCCGCCGTTAAACTCCGGGGCCCCCGACTTTTTAATCCCCTGGTATCCGCGATCTGTTTCGCGGAGTTGCATATAGCCGCCGGTGCATCAGCCGATATCCCGCCATTATTCAAAACTGCATTACGCAATCCACCCACCTCGTTGCCCGGACGGTTTATTGCGCGTGTCGTGCGCACCGGCCTGTGCACGATCGCGATATCTACTTACGGGGTTTGAAAGAGGAAGAGGATGATTCCTCTTTATCTCTTTCTCTCCCTTTCTCCCTCTCTCTCTCTCTCTCTCCCTATATATCTCCTTTCGTTATTTTTTCGTTTGCATCTCTTGTCCATCGGCATTATCACGCGATCTTCGACAAGTAATTGAAATTTTCATACTCAGCGGCGCTCGTGCACGTATACGTGCGCGCTCGCTGATACTAATCTTGTTGCGTCAATGCGCGGTTTTTAGTTGCTCCTCGAGCTTGAAATACTCTTGTTAGAATTGCACTCGCTACCGTTTGATCCCGCGGCCGATAATCGGCCCATAAAATTGTTTATTTACATAGACATCCGCATCGGCCCGCCGAGGCTGCATCACTGCCGAGCGTGAAGGCCTCCCTGCTCTTCGATTAGAGTCTTTCAGGTTGTGGGAAATAATCTCGCAAATAGGTGTTTTAATTAATCTCTCCAATCAATCAATAAAACTGAATTAATGCGATTCGAACTGCGAAAAGTTACAGCGACTGCACCTTTGATACCTTTATGAATTTTTGTACATTTTTCTCACAAGCGTCAATTTTTGTTTGACAGTGTTAATTTAATTTTCAAAGTGTGCACGAAGGTTTTACACCTCCCTTTTCCTGCATAAATTAGAAACACCCTCGAAAACACAAGTTTTAATCAACGAACCAACCACGTACATCGTTAAAAAATTTGCATGTAATTAATATATAGACTGTCCGTACTCGGAAACATAATCATAATTATCAAGACCTCGAACGTCTAATCAAGAGGCTACATTGTTTCAATTTTCGACCAATTTTCTGCCGTCCGACATTATTTAAAACACCATCGAAAGTATCATTTACTTTGCATAAAGTGATAGAAGCTCTGTATTCATATACACCTTCACAGTCTGGTGAAAACATGCTCATAATTAGGCTGCGGAACCTGATGCATTTACGGCGTATGCAAAATTTTTTAAATACAGGAAGTCGTCCGTATGAACACAAATTAATGGCATATTTATTTTACTTTTATTCCGTAGAAACCTCTCGACACGTTCACTGCTGGGAACCCATTTGCACTGCACCAATTATGAAATTTGAGGAATTATAATTGTACAAATAATAGAATTTGGGAAATTCTAATGTGCACTGTAAAATTACAAAATTGGAGGAATTGTAATGTGCACTGTGCAAGTTATAAAATTTAAGGAATTGTAATATGCACTGTACAAATCATGAAATTTGAGGAATTGTAATGTGCACTGTCCAAATAATAAAATTTTAGGTATTATAATGTGCACTGTACAGATAATAAAATTTGTGAAATTCTAATTTGCACTGTACAAATAGTAAAATTTGAGGAAATCTAATGTACACTGTACAAATTATAAAATTTGAGAAATTGTAATGTGCACTGAACAACTAATAAAATTTGAGGAATTATAATGTGCAGTGTACAAATAATAAAATGTAAGTAAGGACAATGTACCTAGACTGTACAATTTTTAAAATTTGAGTAAAAATAATGTGCACAGTAGAAATGGATTTTGCAGGCTGTCGAAACAATGTTGTTCCTGTAACGTTGACGTTGAATGAGGAGATAATAAAATGGCAATGCAATTGATATTGCAAATTGAGTTTGATATTGCGGACACGAGTGGCGAATAAGGTTTCAAAGTTGCGGGGCGTGGGTCCCCCATGCGAGGCGTTTATTATGACGAGTCGGGACGTATGGTGGACGCACACGGTAGTTTATTTGGGCCCGGATTTGCGGGCCCGTACGAATTAACGGCGCGGCCGCGATTAACAAAGGGCGATACAAATTAGATTAAATCGCCGTAGGGGGCGGCATCACGGTGGAGAAAGGCGAATGATGATACCGCTTGATAAATAGACGAACGTCATGCGATGCCTAAACGGAGTCCCGGCGTCCCTTCGGCCGATGGAATGCCGAATGCAGCTTGGTGCATCACCGTGACCGACGATCTCCTGTCTCTCTCTCCTCTCCTCCACTCTCTTTCTCTTACTGTGTGTGTGTGTGTGTGTGCGTGTGTGTGTGTCTCTCCGAAGCCAGGAATTGCGTCCGCGTTTTGCATAAAAAGAGTAACCGGCGATTACGCGAGCCTAATTGCACACGACCCGCAGGATACCCGCTTGATTAATCGATCGGGGAATATTGAAAGATCTTCCCAATTAGAGTGCCAGGACTATGGAAAATAAAGTAATTACAGGATTGCTCGATACGACTTTGTTTGCGGGAGTGTCGATGTGAGTTTTGGAAAAATAAAAGGATCATTCCAGGTTTTTCTAACAATTTTAATTCTGCATTTTAAATGATACCTTCTAGTTTTAGAATAAAAATAATTGTTCATTTTAGACGGTTCAATTTCGCAATGGCCATCCGTCGATATAAGGCCGTTTCAGAAACGGCTAACTCGTCCATTTTTCAATATTTAGTTCTGGAAAAAATTGAAAATAAAGTCACTGATTATTGTTCAAAAAATTTCCAAAACAGCACGTTTTTAGATACCCCCTTAAAACTTTGTCGTGCAAACCCATCTCAGGTACGTCATATATCCCCTATGACATTTACAAAACTGAAGTAATATACTGCTTAGTATTAAAAAATATTACATGTTTATTATCAGCCCAGGGACGTATCTATTATAAATTTATTTGAGAGAAAAATGGTACCTTTGGTCACATCGATTATGTCGAGGGGTTAGGCAAGAAGAAAATGTCCTATTTACCATATTCAAATGTGACAATCACCAGAAAACAGTCAAAAGGATGTTCTCACAGATTTGCAACGTCCAGCAAATTTTCGCGAGGGAAGAAGCAAGGGGAGGGAGGAAGGTGGAGCGAAGAGGATCGATTCGATCGACAGTTGCATCATTATAGCGCTATACTGAGTCGCTCGGCCCTCTGCCTGGCACGTTTCAAAGTTTCCCGGCTGTAATACGAAAGTTGGGCACGGTCGGCTCCCTTTGCCGGGGTCGGAGCATGCAGATCCGACACGAAATATCATTAATAGTCGTTTGCCGGATGACCGAGCCCGGTAATCGTCCCTTCTGCGGTTCAGATCGGATCGCCCCGAAAACCACAACACGCCGGCTCGACGTGGCAACCCTTTCCCCTTTCTCCCCTCGCCCAAGCTCGTAATTTATGTTCATGAACCCCGGCCGGGCAAGTGCGAACGCTATTGCGCGGGGTACCGACCCGCGGAAACATAAATTCCGTCTGAAACGATGACTGTCGGCGTCCGATCGTTCCGATCGGCCGATCATTGCCCGTTGTTCGCCTTGATCGGCACTGTTACTCGCACGATCCTCCATCATTGCCACTTTCTTGCTACGATTTTGCCTCCGAACTTGCTACTGCGGCGAGAGAGGGGAGGGGAGGGGGAGATCGTGGACAATTATCGAAGCATGCCGAGGAGTAGCGGTGGACTAAGTTCATGACACGTTAATTCTTGAAAACTGCGATAGTGCCTCGGTAGTTGCACTGGGAGGAGCCGGAAGTAGGATTTAGATTATTTCTCTGTTTCTCTTATCGTAACTTCTCTTCAAAGTGATTTGTTTGCGTTGGTCGATGGGAATATTGTGATGGAATGCATCAGTGATCAATTATCGACTGTACTAGAAAGTAGAACTAGAAGCAGGAGTTTCGCTGTATTTAATTTAACATTTGCCTGCTTCAAGTAGTGACCGGTATTTTCCACTGGAAGAATGCTATGAAATGAATCTATGAACAACTATCGAGGGCCTCCGGTACTAGGAAGTACAACAACATCACGAAAGCGAGAGTTTCACTGTGTTTTATGTAAAATTATCGCTTTCCCCGAGTAGTCACCGATATTTTCTCATGGAAAAATGCCAAGAAATGAATCTATGAACAACTATTGAGGCTCTCCAGTACTAAGGACTACAATAACATATCGAAAGCGAGAATTTCACTGTATTTCGTGTAATTGTCGGTTTCCCCGAGCGGTCACCGGTATTGTCCAATGGAAAGAATAGTGTAGGAACGAATCCATTAACAACTATCGAGGGCCTCCAGCACTCCGAGGTGCGAACATCGCCGGAACAGCAATGATTCTCCTTGCTATCCGCAACTATCGCGAGCCGTGAACGTTTTCCAGTGATAAAACGCAACGGAACGGCTCGTTTTGCAACTATCGAGGTTCTACCGTGGCGGAGGGGGACACCGAGGGCGACAAAGCAACAGTTTCGCGGCGCCAGAGGCTATCCCCAGCAGACTTAACGACCTTCGCGTACAGCCGGAGAGCGATTGCCGTGTCTCCTCGGCCAGTTCGTCGACGATCGACGCGCACCTGGCGCGCACAGAACCCGAGGAAACCGGCAGCCAATCCCACGCACAATGTCCACGACGCGTGAAGAGTTCTCGCGACGGTGTCATTGTTCGTTTGATTGCTCCCGGCCAGCTCCCGGGCTGCTCGCACACCGCTCGCCTTTTATTAGCCGCCGATTAGCCTCGCCGTACGAGGTCCGCGCGAGGGAGTCCCGGCCACGGTAGAACCACCGTGAACCGCGATCGCCATGGTTTTCGATCAAAAACCCCTTACCGGGGCCCGGCGATCGCCGATTTCATTCCGGATCGGTCGCTGGGAATTTCGTCGGAAGCGTAAAGCTACCTCGACACTTGGACACGATGAAAAGTCGTTAGTGTGGACGCGGCTTTAGACTTCGGGAGCGTGGCAAATATGAATTTTCAGAATGTAATTTTCGGTGCGTAATAAAACGCGTTTCCGCGACAATTAAGCGCAACAAATACGTACGCGGGCTCCGATACGACTCGGGGCGAGCACACAAGAAAGTAATCAAAGAATTTAATTAACCGGTCGGATCGCGGTGTACGAAAGAGCGTCGAGGAGCGATCGTAAAATTTCGAGGAGGGATATTCTCGTGTTGATCCGGAGAGATCTCCGGAGATCGATACCGGAGCGAGAACGTTGCAAGGCCGGTTGCAGGAGCACAAGGCAGAAGGTGGTTCTTTCTCTTTCTGCTCTTTTTCAACCTTCGAATCCTCGCCGCGGTATCTCATCGGGGAGCTACGCGGCCGTTGCAGTCGCAGGAGGCCCGAAAGAGAGAGAGAGAGAGAGAGAGAGAGAGACTCCTCGCCACTAAAGGCACCACTGAATCCGGATTCATGAATGAACTATGCGAGGAGCCGAGCAACGAACCGCCGCGCCGCGCCGCCGCCCTGAGGACTATTATTTAGCATAGCCACTTTTTCTGGCCTCCGCCGTCCGTCATGGCGGCGTTGTCTTTGTATCGGGACGAACGACGATGACGATGCACCGGACCAGAATATCTGGAGCAGGTTCGTTCCCGAGGAGAACAGATCCGCCAACGTAACTAATGGACGCTCGCTCTTTTCCGCTGCAGCGAGCTTTATTATTGTTATTGGACCGCGACCGGCCACGTCTCGACGCTCATCTAATTAAATTGGACCGCGGCCGAATCATGCGGGTGCACCGCCACGGCTAGTGTAATTCAGGCTTTATTTAACCCCTTGCACCGTATCAATATTTCGAACTGTATCCACCGTAAACGTTATCAATAGACCGTCGATTTTTATGCACAAATTGTCTCCATTAACCAGGAGCCACATAGACGCTCATACCTGCTTGACCATTTTAATAAGACGATAGTATTTTCTAATTATTTGAACATTGTCACGATTTTGTACCTGATCTATCAATATTTAAAATTTTTTAAAATTTTCTTCTGAATGCACGGTACAATATCTACTCGATATATGTCCAAAACACGGGTTCAGCTACGGACATGTATCGGGAAGGAGATACTAGTCTCTTCTTGGCCCCTCACAGAGTACATGCCGCAGCAGTGGGGATAATTCCGCGACGTTTATCGTCCAAGCCTTGGCGACATGTATAGAGTAAGCGTTGTAGTTGAAATTTGGATTTTTGATTCATTTTTGCATAATTTTTCAGACGCTGAAGACAATTGTTTCTGTTTGTCTTGATTTTTACGAAACTAGGCAGTGGGAATTTGCATAAGGGCGTGAATAAGTGTTGAAAGGGAACATAATTCCGTGAAAGTCATCGACAGCGGAGCCTCAGCCGAACAATACCACCGCGGACGATTAACCCCAAGCCTTAATGTGCCGGTAAGGCTCGGCCAGAATTGGTATTTTCGAGATAGGAAGGCCAATCAGCGCCGAGAGAGCCACCGGCTATTTGGCTGCGAATAATAATGATTACGGTAGGCACTCTCCGAGCAGGAAATGGCGCTGGCAGGTGGTAGGAGGCGGAATTTTTCGGTTCCCGCTGCTGCTATCTTGTCTCTCGTAAAAATTTCCAAAAATATGCTCCGAGCGCCAAACCACACAACGAAACACCTCTAATAAACAACATAACAATCCTTCCAATCAAACGGGAACAACTTTTTTACGAAAATCGTCGAGCTCGTCCCTCAAACGGCAAAGTTACATTAAAAAATTAATCTCTCAGACGTGCTTCTTACTAAATCCTGTTAATTATAGATTACAGTTTAAGTACTGATTCTATGGAATTTTTTTAACGAATTTATAATTGGTCCGTATTTGTTGGAAATTAAATTTTGAGGTTAATAACAGCTGTAACCACATTTTTCACAATTTTAATAGTGGCTTTACGAAAAATTGTCAGATTTTATGGAAAAAATGAGTAGGTGCAAAGAACTTAGGAATCTGGATGCATTATTTTCAAAAATAAATTTTGTTGCAATCTCTTGCGATCTAGACCATTTTTATTTTCCATAACGATCCGCGCAATCTGTTCACTGAATTTCCCGATCTCATCAAATTCAACACACACAGCAGAATGTTTAAAAAAAAATCCTAATCTGCTTCTGGACACAGTACAACCCCCAAAAAAGAACAAATTTTTCTTCAGATCCAAACCCGTATAAATAAATTCCGAAAAAATTTGAATCCGTAAGAAAATTCCGATAATCTCATAGAATCGGATGTTGTGACGCGATGAGGCGAGGTTAGGCTACTTTCGTTGTCCAGGAACTTTCATCCATCGGATCCCGCGAGGGAATCTCGTTCTCGAACGGATCGGCCGAGTGTTTTACCGTTTCCCGGGAGCTAGGGTTCCGCGAACCGTCTCGGACCCGGTTGAAATTTCTCGAATTTTATATGCACGTGAACGTTTCCGAGAAATTTTTTATACCCGGTCGCGTACGATCTCCCTCGGGCCTGCGAACCGATGTACACACTTTTCTCCGTTACGTATCGGAATGTGCAGTACATACAGCAACGGCATGGCACAGCTCGATCGACCAGAGTCCGTGTCCCGTTACCGGCGGGTTCTCTTTCTTTTCCTCGGCTGACAACGAGCGCGTACAACACACTCGCGAGAGCACGCCGCGCGCGAATCTGCTCCTGTGTCCACGGCGAAAACTCGTTTGATAGGCGATCTTCAAACGGAGAAAAACCGTCCGCGCCGAGCATCTCGCGAGTCCTTTGACTATTCCGGAATGGTCAAACGGGGTTCAACTGGTCTGCACTACCGCGTGTCAATGCTCCCCTCTTGAATCATCGATGATCCTCCGATGGAGTCACTATCGCTCCGTTAATAGCTTCCTGATGCTCCTCCTTGGACGATTCTCCAGGGAACTGGTCAATTTTCATTCAAATTGTTTACAAAAGACATCCCACAAAATTTTATTTTTGTGGTTTCAAGAGAAGTAGGGACCCAATTACTGTGGGGTACCAACTACTGTGCCTATATTAATTACACCTTAAAAAGATATCTCTTTATTTTAATATTCCTTCTGCTTTAGAAGTAAGTGTAATTTATAACTCTGCCTTAAATATAGGCATCCCGGTTATATAGTACTTGATACCCCCACAGTAGCTGGTCCCCTCACCCTACATGTAATTCAAATTCAAAAGTCCCAAAAGTCAAAAGAAAATTTTTGAAGAGACACTTGAGAATTAAAAATCTCACAAATCCAAGGCTTTGAACGCGAGCGGATTTTCCTCGCGAAACAGTGCGATTAGTATCTCGCGTAGAACGGCTAGCCGAAGGTCAATGGAGTGTTCGAGGAACATCGTCCGGGTCCTGTTAACGCCGGCACGGAAACGGGAAGAACGTCTGTATCCTGCGTTATCCCGCAGGATCTCGGGCAACAGTCTGTTCACCTTCGTCACCTAATGTCAAAAGCGTGTATCGCGAGGCTACCTGGCGTACCCTAACCCGGCGACGACCGACAGGGTCCTGGGCCGTTTTCGGCGGAGAAGACCGGACTGTCATTCAGAGAGACAGTCCTTCCCTTCTGGCTCCATTAGAGGCAGCCTCTAGTCGTGAAAGCGGCCGCAGAATAAAAATAAAAAGACGCCATACTGCAGTTCGGTTCGCCGGGCAATCTCATCATAATAATTCCACGATGTCCTACGCAAATTCGGGGGTTCCGGTGAAGCTGTGACGAGGGACAGGTTGTCCGCATCCGGCAGTTATCTCGTTCCACGAAAGGAGACGTAGGAAGTCCTACCCAGGTGCTCGCAGGTGTCTCTATTAGAGAGCTAGAGTAGCGCTTTCGCACAAGGTCCGGGAGAAAAAGTGGCCTCGGGACGTGATCTCACTGAGAATTCAATTCAAAATAATTGTGGTTATCGTGCCAATGTGTGTGGACACTGGTGGACATTAAAATCAATTTCCTAAGTTGCACAGGAAAAGCATAAAAAAATATTCTTTGGAATACATCCATCAGGGAGCGATATTTTCTCAAAATATGCTGAGGAGAGATTGCCAAGGAAACATGTGTGCAGAATGGTGTTGCTACTGTCAATCTTTTTTAAACAAATTGCACATACAGTTCCAGTGCCCGTACATATATGTGCATTAAAATTAATTATCTACGTTCGACAGGGGAAGCATAAAAAAATATTTTAGGGGTGCTCGTCTCTGTCAGAAGAGCATTCTTCACTGGATGAGGTTGCTGAAGAAAAATGTGTGCAGAATGTTTTCCTTGCCGAGAATTTGTTTGCAAATAATTGTAGATATACTAGGTATGTCTGTCTAGAAGTGTACATTACAATAAATTTCCTAGGCTGAACTGGAAAAGCAGAAAAAAATATTTTCGTCACAAAATGCAGTGACTAAGAAGAATCGCGTGCAGAATATCGATCTTATCGAGTATCTGTTTGAAAATAGATGTAATGTAAACGTCTGTATCTAGAAGGATAGATAACGATCAATTTTCTAAATCGATCGAAGGGAGCGTAAAAAAATATTTTCTGGTGTGGCTTCTTCAAATACCCTGTAACTTAATTTTCCACTTTCCAAGATCCATTCCATTCTCAACTAAAATCGTAATTGAACCACACACACGCACAATCAATCAACGCATCAAAACACTCTTCAGAAACCATTGTAACATCAACAAAATCCTTCGTCATCGAAGGAAAGTACGCCACAGCCTGTACCCGGCCACTCCTCCCTCAATTTCCTTAATTTTCCGTCTCGCGAACCCTCGTCGTGTTCCCACAGCGACTGGTCCAAGCAAGAGCACATATTCTTCAGTCACCTAATTTAATTCCCACCCCGTGGTCCCCCGAATTAGCCGTGGTTGGTTCGGCAACCCCCTCGGAAGAGCAGATTAAAACGTCAAGCGGCATTCCGCAGCTGTTTCACGCGGTGCACGCCCGCATACGACTTCCGCCAATTACCGGCTTGCTCGGGGAAGAGAGGAGAGACAGAGAGAGAGAGAGTAAGCTAAAAAAAGAGAGAGAGGAAGGGTGGATGAGGCGGCACGATGCACAGCGAATGCAAAGCACCGGCAAGGTCGCGAATCCGAATGAAACCGAGTTCTCCGTCACCTTCCTCTCGCGGCTCTCGCAGGTAGTCGAAACCGTCCAGGGGGAACAAGAGGGACAAAGGCAGGGGGCCAGGGGGGCCAGGTGAGAGCAGGGGCCCCGGGCGAGGTCACCCACCGCCCCCGCCACCCTTCACTCCCCCGCACACTCTGATTACCCGCAGCCCGGGGGCGGGACACACTGTAATGAGCATCGAAGAGGTGCTCAACCTTCGACCAACCTGAATTTTCCCGCTAACCGCTCGAGGAAATTCAAGACGGAGCAACCATAATCCACAGCCCCACCATTCTTCCAAAAAGCGTCCGGACTCTGTTGCCAAGGTACGTGAAACTCAAATCTGACAAACAATGCCATCAAACTTTATCGTATTTTGTGAAGAAAATGACCAGCTTTTCTTTTTGATCCTATCTCGTGCTCCTCCTCAGCATCGTTACCGAGGAATTCCACCTACTCTACAACAATTACGGAACCCAGGATACAAAGACTATCTTCTGCTTTGTCACGGCGATTTAGAGAATTTTTAAATGCTACTGGACGTTTACTGGCTACCGGGTACGCAGAGTTGGCTTCTCAGGAACCATAAGTTCCTTCGTCGAGGCTCCAAAGCCATTTTGTGACGGCAGTGGGACACGAATCTGGGTCAAGAGAATTTTTAGAGAGTCCGAGGATTTAGGATCGCTCGAACGCCGTTTCACAGTCGAACACCACAATTCCACTAAAAATTAATGTCACGAGATATCGGAATGAAAATTGAAAAGTGTGTTTTATGATTTTGTGAATTTGTACAGGGTGTCCCATAGTATTGTCCACTGTTGCGAATTGTAGAAAGAACGGAGGAGCACATCTCTTGTAGCTCGATCCGCTATGTATATCAAGGTCGGCCGAGGAGGCTCACGGGATCACGATGACGTGGTACGATTTTCGAGGGGTGCCCGGGATTTTTCGCTGCCGGGAGTCGATCAACAGGTCCCGGTTATGAGAGTGTAAAGCGTTTTGAATCCGACAACCCCTCGAGGAGCATGATTCCCGCGCGAGAATCCTCCTCGTGACAAAAAGGGGCGAATCTGTTCCGCGGGGGGTCCTGTTGCCTCTCGACGTCTATTTTCCTTCTCTTTCGTAGGCGAAACGAGCCGAGCGTTTTTCGACCGTCTATGTAGACGCGTGCGTCGGCACGTATACACGTCGTGTTACGGGGGTGGCCTGCGACCCCAGACACGGGGGTGGCCTGACAGCCGATTAGGACAAGACGGGAGAGCCCCCACGGAAAACTTAAAATAACATCGCTCGATCATCCGGGTGTCTTCGCCGACAGCCAACTAGGCTACTCTTGTATTCAGCCTGTCCCCTTCTTCGTGCCTCTCTCGATCACGCCTCCTACCAGCGACCTTCTCAGCGGGTACCGCCTGATCGAGGTCGCATTACCGCCGATCTGTCTCCGTGGTATCATCTCCCTTCCGGTTCGCGAGAGACTCCGGAAGAATGCGGTGGCCAATGTTTGTGCTCTTACGCCTGGCAGATTAACGAGCTGAATTCATCTCGGTTCTAGATCATCTTTGGGAAGCGATCCAGGTCGCGTTACGTAGAAGAACGTCTTCTTGAATCGTGAGTCGAGTCGTTTCCTTCTAAATTGTTTCTCCAAAAAAATGATAAATATCCCCAATTTTCAGGGACATGTAAAAATCAAGCCTTGACGAAGGGGTTCACAAAATCGTGTTCTGTGCAACGAACAGTGGGAAAAATCGTCTCTTCAAGACCGTCTCTTTCAATCCCAAGATAGTTCATTTCCGTATCACCAATTGTTCCTTAAAAAAATGTTCATGAACATTCCCAGTGTTCAGAGACACCGTGGAAATGACTCCTCCAGGAGCAGGGTTCACAAAATCGCGAACTCTTCACTGAAAAATGAAAAGAAGCCAAACTAACAAAAATATTTTGGTACTCTCTGAAAACGTCTTTTTTAATCCCAAAAGAGTTTGTTTCTCTATCGCAAACGGTTTCCTCGATGAAAATTCAGACCTCTATTTTCGTCATGCGTCTCACGAACGATCAGAAGAAAAGAGGTCAGAAAAATATTTTACTATAATCCAAGAGCGTCTCTTTCGATCCCAGGAGAGTCCGTTCCCACATCCCCAACGATTCCGCCCAGAAAAAATGCCGAATATCGCTTAGTTTGCGAGATTACGCTGAAGTAATCTGAGCTTAAAATCGCGAGCTGCTTACCGTACAATGCGCCTCTAATCGAGCCGGGAGAAAAATCTTTTACAGCAGCGTAAGAATGTAATTTTTAATCCCGGGACAGTCCATTCCCATATCGGCGATACTTCCTCCCCGGCGAAATTCATAAAGATCACTTGCTTTCAGGGCCGTAACGCGCGGATTCCCGCTTAATGTCTTTCTACCCGCGAGCCCTAGCCGCGCAAACATTTCATAAACGGTAGTTAATCGGCCGTCGAGGCTGCTTAAATATCAAGCAACTGCTGTAAACGCTCCTCCGGCCGAGGAATTAGTTATCGTTTCGACGATAGCCGGAGCGACGAACCGGGTCGTTACGAAATTTGTTGCATTAGCGAACGACCCCGTTCGCTACGGGAAACGATAAGGGCTCGTCGACGTGTGTAAACCGGCCCCGGGATCGACCAATAAATATTCCCCGGTGGTATACAGCGTAACCGTACGAACAAGAGAGGGGTGAACGAGACCCAGCGGGCAGAATGAAACGCATAATAAAAATTATCAGCTCTCGCCGCGGCGACTCCTGAAATTCCAGCGGCGTCCGCCGAATAGACCGTGAAGATGAAGTCGCTCCAGGAAAGTCCGGATGACCTCGCAGGGCCCCGCGGCTCGTTTGATGGGACCTCTCGCCCCTCTCCCTCTACCGGGGCCCTAACTTTACACCGGATACTCGTTTACACCGGTTTCGGTCCGCGTATATTGCACTGCACAACATTTTAACACGCCCTGTAGAAGTCGTTTCGATCGCCCTGATCGGTAGGGGAACCTCTGTGACATGTATTGTAAAGGAAAAAATTATGGAACACCCTATACAAATTTTAAACCCTCTACGTCTATTTCTCTCTCTGTAATTGCACTGCTGGATGCAAGAAGGACGGCACTATGGCATCTATACAAAATTTATAGAATTCGAAAATACTATTGTAGGTATTGTTATGAATTCTATGAAGTTATTAAATAAAGAAATAAATTTAGCTCCTGTGTGCCTAAAATAGACAACTTTAATTTTGAATAAAAATTAAAACAAAAGAAGGAAGATCCTAAGTACAGTGCTTACTCTATATATGTCCCAAACTCCTAGCCGATAAAAGTCCCAGAACTGTCCCCACTGCGGTATGCCCCGTGAGGGGCCCAGAAGCTCCAGAGACCTCGGTCACCTCTGAAGGTATCTCCTGGCCGATGTATGTCCATAGCTAGACCCGTTTTTTGGACAAGTATCGTATATGTAGGAGTAGGATTTCGAGCTCGAGTATACGTCCCTGAATTTGAATGACCCTATACAGTCGGTGTCCAGTAGCGTACCTGAGAAAAGGATGTAGGTCCCCGATACAGAGACAGAAAGACATCGAGAGGATAGGGGGAGGACTGACGGCGTCTTCTCGGAGGCGGCGGCGTGCTTATTGCGTGATATTAGCCACGGTCGCAGCCGGGGTAATCATAATCTCGAAAGAGGGACAAAACACAGGCCCCGAATCGCATAACGCTGAATTTTACGACTGCTCGCGCGGACGACGGACGACCGGATGCTGCGCGACTTTTTACCGCCCCCTAACGTCCCTTGATGTCAACAAGAAGACGGGCAGCCTACTCCGACATCTACACCCCACTGCGGTGTGGATCTATGGATCGTTGTGGATCCGCCGACGCGATTTGTCCCCCGTACCTTTTTCAGTAATTAGCGGGCCGGGGCTACAAGGATGACGATGTTAGCCTGGAAACGGAGACGGGGATGATTCGCGTCTTTGTCGCCGAGCTTCGACATGGAGCTGAGTTTTTAGGCGACGAGAAGCCGGCGGAGACCTTCTTGTTAATGATCCGCGAGTGTTAATCCGTGGGCATTTTTTTTACCGACGATTTTTGAGATTTTTGAGTCACGATGCACTAGAATATGCACGTTTACCTGAATTTGATCTCTTGAATTTTGAAGATGTATTTTTTTCTGTCGATTTTTGTGTCGAGATATTCAAAGACGATCTAATCGAAGATACTACAAGTGTTAATTAGCTTGTACGAATTTTTTACCGTCGATTTGTGTACAGAGAAGTTGGAAAAATATTTACTGAAATGGCTGCAAGCGTTAATTTTCTGTATCTCAAGGACAATCTTAGAACCGTCGAAATGATGACTTAAACTCCCCCTAATTCCTCATACACCACATGAAGATCGAAGAAAGATTTCTTTATATATGTCGCCAAGGCCTGGACGATAAACGTCGCGGAGTTATCCCCAGTACCGCGGAGTACACCCAGGGGACCCAGGGGCCCCGTAGGTCGAGAGGCCTCGGACGCCGAGGAGTGTAAACATAACACGGGCCGGGTGTCTCTCCTGTACGATCCATGTCGCTGGCAAGACCCGTATTGTTGACATGTATCGAGAATTCACGGTATTTCTTAAAAAATCCAGAAGGTCTCGGGCGTTAAACCGTTCCCGACTTCCATCGTCAACCAGGTCATCTCCTCTGCAACGAACCGTGGAACAGAGTCATCAACGGAGGGTTCACAAGCTGCAGATCCGCAATTCGGCGATCGGAATCCGCGGTAAGTCGGTCGAAAGCGAGAGCAAAGCGGCCGGTCGCGCGCTTTCTATCTGAAACGGGCGCCGGTTCCAAGAATCCGATCTAATTTACGCGTTTGCATAAACCTCGGGGCCCACGGTTTCCAGGTAATAAAAAAACCTGGGGAGGAGTGGGGGGTGAAATGCCAAGAGCCCGAAGAGAAGAAGTAACCCGGGGACCGTTTACCCGTTACATCGCGTTCGACGAGGTTTCGCAATCGTAGCGGAATAGACCGCTGAATGGAAAACGACCCTCGTATCTGCTCGCGTAATAAGTGGCCGGAATCTTTTTTTATTTTGTCTTTCTTTCACGGAAGACACGGCCACCACAGTCTCCGACTCTGCAGTCGGTCTCCGCTGGTATTTTTTCCGGTGGCGTAAGTGTGCGGCTTGTAATTTCTAGAAGATTGAGATCGTGAGTCACTCACTGTAAGGTCGGTCGGCAACCGGCTCGCACGAGTCTGCAACAGAAAAAGCGAACGAAAATGTTAGTCCGATAAGGGACGCATTCTACCGGGCGTGCGCCGAATTCCTACCCCAGAAGGGGCCGAGCTATTAAACCCGCGGAATTCCGGCGAATTCTGCGAATTTGTCAGCAAAACTGCTGACGACATTACTGGCCGAATCGACACTTATCAGAAACAAAATAGCCGCTGTAACACTACCGGCACAGTATAATAAATGTAATGCAGTTTAACAGTATCCTTTGGAAGAGTTTCGAGTTTGGATTACGTTAGCTGATGAAAGAATGATTAAAATATGCGTGGTAAAATTTTTTCACAACAGGCTTCATTCTGGAGAAACACGAATTTGAAAGTTCTCAAGACGATCGAAATTTAATTTGTTTTCTTCGTCATTTCTTTTAAACAATGTTCCTCCCACCCGAGGCCTTTGAAACTTTTTTAAACAATTCTTTAACAATTCAGCTATCATTCTGAATTTTTTGGTAAACGTTCCTCGAGGGGTTGATTACAAAAACCAATCCCTAAAGAAATGTACCACGCCAGCTACTGAATGTTCGCTTTAGAAACCATGCTTGATAAAATCTTTTTTCTCTGCCCTTCACAAGCATACTAAAATTTTGAAAAAATTACGCCAGCTAGATCAAAACGAGCACTTAACGACTGCATCTTGATTCACTCCGATATCCGACGTAGTAATCGAGAAAAATGATTTCAAAGTTAGGGATGTTATTTCGTGTTTAGAAACAGGAAAGATTTGAAGGTTGAGATATTTTAAAGAAAAGAATGACTATGTTTTACGGAATGTCAATGCAAAGTACTGCGACAGGGTCGACTGTCAATGCCTGTACTGCCGGTATCATTCGAATCCGATCCATAGATCGGGAGAAAGAGAGAGATTCTAATTTCCCCGGATTGTCGGGTTCTAATGCGTTTCCATGTTTTTTCACATTCCTCCGCGGCAGGAAATAAGTATGATTATGCAGTCGTTCGAATGGTTCGTTCACGACGATTCGAGAACAACCGTGATCCGTCGGTAATGACTGCGCTGCGTAATCACCGTCCGATCGAAATGACACTCGCGAACCCTGTAGCCATTATCTTTTTCAATTTGCATACACAGCGAACGTTGCCGCGATAATTCATCTACCGCCGAGGAGGCTTCTAATAGAGGCCTTCCACTCTCTCTCTCTCTCTCCCTCTCTCTCTCTCTCTCTTTTTCTCTTTTCATCGACGCATCCTCCTATTTCTTTCTCCGTTAAGTAATTCCACTGGCTGCGAAACTGTTGGCAATTTGCGCATTGGGGATAATCGCCTGATGAAGGATTGGATCAATTATTGCAGAACATCTTTATCCAACAATAAAACAGTCTTCCTGCAATAATGGAAATGTTCCAAATACTTGACAAACAATTTCAATAGTTCCTTACAAAGACAGTGTCGTTGCAACAACTGAGACAAGGCCACAGTTGAGACAGCCGTGATTTAACAATCCTCAATAAAAAGATTAGAAATACAGTGTTTACTCGATACATGTCCAAAACACGGGTCCAGCCAGTGACATATATCGTGCAGGTGATACTATTCTATCGAGAGGTCTCTTCTTGGCCCCTCACAGGATATACCCCGCGGCAGTGGGGATAGTTCTGGGACTTTTATCTGCTAAACATTTGTGACTTATATAGAGTAAACTCTGTACAAAGAATTCTCGATATATGTCAACCCGAGATATGTGTAACCGTGTTATGTTTATCAGGGCCTCTCGAGCTTCGTGGCCCCTCGCGGTGGGTCCTGCGGTAGTGGGGATAATTCAGCGACGTTTATCATCCACGCCTCGGCGACATATATAGAGAAATCACTGTATTTGGTGCTGTAAGACTCCTGAAGGCCTGATTAACCATGGTTGGAGCGAAGTTTTGCGAAGCAGGGGGTAGCCGTGTAAAAACCAGGAAGTTTTAATGACACGTCCACGGACAGGAGATGTGCTAGGCCAGACTGACTTAGCAGGAGCTGGAAAATGTCTCACTCAAGGCGATCGCTCGGCTCTAATAGAAGCCGCTAGGTAGGTCATCGGATGTCATAAACGCTCGACGGAGTTTCTTCGGTGGTGCAGCGCGTGTTAATAGCCTCATTAGATATCGCGGCGCAGTGACGTACACGGACGTTTCTAGACCACCGAGCCAACGATGAAAGTTACGAACAACAGTTTCCATTACCGATTAACCCCGATGTCGATCGCTGGATCATGATCTTCCTGCACTTTTACATACCAACGCGACAGAAATATTTTAACAAACTATTTCATTGAGTTGCAAAAACGTTCACAAGCTTATTCAGGTATTGTTCTTGTTAATTAATCCTTGAAGATGAACTTACATGACCAAGTCTATTCAATTTTATAGTTAATCCTACATTGGTACCGCGGGGTCTCTCGTGACCCCAGCACAATGATTTCCGTACCAGAAAGATAATTGTTGATATACAAATATTTTAGTTAATTTTAACCGAATTTTTAAGAGAAGATTACGAAGTCTATATTATTTAAGAATACTTTCTAATGACTGTGTTATATTTATAAAAAGGTGAATTTTCTTCTGACACGCTAAAAAAAAAAAATATGTTAACCAAAGCGGCCCGCATATTCGTTAACTGTTATACTTGAGCGAGGAGAACGGGTGCTCATGATTTTACAATAGGGTCGTAAAAAATCTTTTAAGCGCAAGTTAGGCTCCGCGATGATTATCATAAAGGATGTACTACTTCGAAAGAACGTTTCGAAAGAAACTTCTGAGATTTGAAATAATTTATACGGTTAACCGTGGAACGTTTACGGCGGAATCAGATTTTCAAACTAGTTTCCATTACGATTTCTCTGTAGACAATCCGGTTTGATCATAAAATTCCATGTGTTTTTAGCTGGGAGGAGAGATAGTAACGCAAAGGTGCAGTGTACCGGACAAGCTGCGATAATTAGGATAATTAAAGCGTGCTTTGAGACAGTGGTTTCTTCAAATTTATTATGTGAATTATTTTCCAGGCCCTCGGAGATTCTTGCTTGGTTTAATTGCCTAACAGTGACCAGGCGAAAGTCTGCGCGTATAAAAGCCGACCACGGCGACTCAAAGGACAAATTAAATGTCCAATCATTTTAATAAGCTGCCAATAATACTTATTCCGAAGAGATTTTAATGTCCTCATTGTCTCAAAAATCTGCGGTCTAATAACGATGGATAAAAATTTTCTGCGCACCCTACCTCCTTGGAAAAAATTAATTTTATACTATAAAAATTTTATATAAGAAATTAAAGAAACTTGATATTCTCAATTATCGTACAATACAGAAGCGAAGATTGGTGTACAGAAATTTTTCAATGTCGCGAGAAACCCTGGGATACCGTTGCAGGATTAATAAAAATTATGCTCGTCCCCAGGTCACTCTACTACAAATCAAACTCACACTTTCGTCAGCAGCCTTTCGTCGGTGTAGCCAAACATAGTAGGACAATTGGTGGCGGGTCAATCACGCCGAGCCCGCCGGTATTCTAATATTTCCCGCGAACCGTTGCGCGTGGCCACGAATCTTAATTCGCCTGGGCCCGACTTGGGCCCGTCCCGGGCCCGACGGAGGTGGCAACGGGGTCGCACGCGATAGTCGATAAATATTAAACGACTTTCCACCTGCCGGTGGTGGCCGGCTGCGTTTCGAGAGAGGACAAAGAAGGAGTGAGAAGAGAGGAGCGGCGCGGAGGGGTGGAGGGGTGGAGGGGTGGGGGGGGGTGGGGGGGGGGACGGCAACTTCCGAGAGGGAGATCACTGAATGTTAATTAGCGAGGCGTGACAAGTGTTAAGTAATCCATCCATCTTTCTGCGCGCGCGAGAGACCCGTGGTGGGGGTCCAGGGGGTCGAGGAGGAGGAGCCTTGGTTAACTCTCGGGCAATTAACGCGACACACACACATCGTTGAAGCTTCATCGAACGGGAGGGGAGGGGAGGAGGAGGAGAGGGGGCGGTGCAATTAGCGGCCGATTTAACTGTGAACCCCTGGGCCCCCGGAAAGTGAAACGGAATTTCGTTGCCCCCTCGCTTTCGGGCCCCCGGAAGTCCATCGCTCGCTTTCGCGGGACGTAACTGTACAACCATGGACGATCCATCACTCGCTGACAAGCCTATTTCGTTGCTGCATTCGTAAACGGGGGATCTATAGACTTTTACTTTTAGACCTAGCCTCGTGATCGTGGATCTTCAAATTCAAGTATACGGGGGTCTACCAGTCTGAACTTGGGCTGCCAACCCTGATCTCGTGCCTATACCCTTCGATGCAATATTCTCCAATATATACTATTATTAATTAGAATTTACATAGTTTAATACTTTTTTACAGAGAATCGAAAAATATACGGTTCCACTTGGAAAACCAAAGTTGACCTTCCCAAGTCCTTGACACCTCCAGCTACAAAAATACACCAGCCATCTCCATTTAGTCTCCATCCGAGACATTGCTCGTTACGAATAATAATAATAATGACGTAAATCTGGTGCAACCTATGTAAATTATTTGATTTTGTAAATTTTGAGGCAAGGTGGTTCACCTTCCATACAATTTTTTCTGATCGCAAGATATGTAATTTGGAAACTGTACAACGTGATTGCATAATTCTGCATTAGCAAAATAAATGGTTCCTATCCGAATTGTAACAGAGTGAGGTGAAATTTAATTTCTAATGTTGATATGTAACGGTATCTTCGAATTCTCCCGACGTTTTTACCGTTATAAATTACACCTACTCCCTGTCACAAATGCATAAAATCCGCGGTCTGCGTCATCACTCAGGCACCTCGGCCGAGCGTTAATGGAGGGAGAGAATTAGGCTAGCCACGTTACGAATCCGCGAAGTTCGTGAATCGTTTAAGGCAAATAGGCGAGCGACCGTAGGAGGCTAGATCCCGGAAGCGAAACGAACGGTGTAACGGATGGACAACGCGGGCTATTATTTAACTCTAATTGATGGCGGCTCGTAGTCTGTTCCACATTGATGGTCATCGATAATCGCTAATGATTCCCGATGTTCCTCCGCGAAGGAGGGGAACGAAGTTTCGCACGGATGGCCTGCGGCTCCTTTGCAGCGAACTTCAACGTTTAAACGATTACATAAACCCTGGTCTCCATCGCGGACGGAAAAATCTGCATAAACAATCTATCCAACAATTCCAACAATTCCCACAAAATTCGCAAAAATTATTTGCCGATCTTACCGAACAGACGACGATAAAAATTCCGCAGGAAGTTCGCTAAACAGACAAAAATGCCCATTGTCTTCGGAAATTTCAAGCATCCCAGGGATAATTGATTCGGAACAAGTGAAGCGCACAGATCGTTGCGCAACATGGCTTTGCCCGACGCCGTCCGATTAGTATAATCAACAGAGTGACGGCGTGTAATTGGTAGGAAAGAATGATGTACGATGCTCTCGATACAATACCGATTCTTTTTTTATTCTTCCCGTAGAAGAGCAACGCGAACAGAGAGAGAGAGAGAGAGAGAGAGAGAGAGAGAGAGAGAGAGAGAGAATCGTGGACGCTCGTCGAAAGTTAGATTCAAATCCCGCTGGAGAGATCGACCGTCGATCGGCAGGCGGTCGAACCGCCGAATCACGAGCAACAGGGCCCAGGGGCCCGTCTCCTAGATGTATCAGTGTAATTAACAACAAACAATGCCGGTGAGACGCGTTCGATATCGTATATTAATCGATTAGCTCGCCGGGCCCCGAAGATATGTGCCCGGGAACTGGTTGTTAATCATCGCCGCGGGTGCGTTTGTACTTCCATCTTCTTCTTTTTCATCCGCGAGAGAGAAAGAGAGAGGGGGAGAGAATGATCAAAGCCGCCACTTTAACATGATTCGAGCCCGAAGGCTCGCCCCAACGATGGTTCGCGCGACGCGTCGTTTCACAGGCCCACCGTGACTATACTCCGCTTCCAAACCACATTGTACTCGCTGTCCTGACCGATCGCGTTTCGATTAATTTTTTACAACTTTGCCCGCACGCTTCGTTGACGCGCGATCAGGAATTCTAATCTGCGGTATGCGAGAGCCTGTTGCATTCTCCGCGCGAAACGCGGTAACGTCCTCGGTGAAAATTGTTTCCTCGGAAAATTGCTTTGAGGACTCCTGTAAATTTTCTCCAATTAAATTGAAGTTAGGAAGGAATGCAACAGTGTATTCACATGTGGCAAAGAGGTGTGCTGTCTGCGAGAAATTTTGCCCCGTTATTACAGGGCGCGGGCTCTGAGGAGCCACGAATATCGTGAGACAATACTGATTCAGTGAGATAAATTTTTTGGTCTTCGGATTATTTATATGTGGAACCTTTATCAATGTATCCGTGACATTTTTCTGATTAAAATGAGCCCCAACATGACGTGCTTCCGAGCACATTTGCCTCCGTAATACACGATTTAGTGGAACCTCGATTATCCGAACCGATGGTAACCAAAATTATACGAGTGCATGGGAGTTTCATACGCAAAGATCAGTATACGACAGGCTATTATCTATACAAATCCAATAAGATTTAATGTAGCAGTCATGTTCCACCAATCGAGTTCGGATAATCGAGGTTCTACCAAATCGTGTTTTACGGAGACAAATATGCTGCGAAGCGTATCGTGTTGGGGCTCATTTTAATAGGAAAAATGTCACAAATATGTTGCTGCGAGTTTGATGGAGAAACGATTAAAGTCAAAATAATTTTATCATTGAATTAGCGTTGTCTAACCAAGCCACTGGTACCGGTACTCGTTGCATAAGAACATTTCCATGGATCTAATATAAAGATTGTCTAATTAATCGGAGGATCCGTTGGTAAAATGGTTTTTTCGTTGAGAATAAAAATGGATGAAGGTTAGCAGACGTTGCGAGTGTATTTCTTCGGTGGTCGGTTCGACGATCGACATGGCGTCTCAGGTTGATGAATTTTTTGAGCTGATTGGATGGTTCTTCGGACAAGAGAAGAGACATAGCGGTACGCGGCGGAACAAACGACGTTCCGATCGAATCCGCTGTATTACGCAATCTCCCCGATTGAATGATCAATGGACACGTCTCGGCGAGCAGGTACGCACGCGTGTCGACGCGAAAATCACACGCGACAACGTGTCGAGGTCTTCGACACCTATTCCGTTCACGGTACAGCACAACACTCGATCGATCACGTACGATTCTACGATTAGCTCGCCGGGTTCGACGAGTTCCTGCTGATCCTCGAGGGAAACGAGGATCTCCCTTTCAGAAACAATCTTCGTTGAATTTGTTCAATTAATTTTCTCAGGGTTTAACAATTCCTCGGAGCGAAAGTAGAAGCTTCAACCTTTAAAACGAGCCTGGGTAGACGGTCCTGCGATTTTTTAACTCCAAGTTACAACAAATTAAAAACACATTCACGACTGACGATTCTTGAGATCGTGAACACTTTTCGTTAAAAATGTAATAGAAGGGTAACAAAAAATCGTACATTCAGTTTTTTGGTCTCGTTGTGAAGGAGAGACTTCAGTATTCAATTTCGTGGTGGTTTGAGTCGCGGAAAAAATTTTTCAAGCCTAGTAGAAGTGTTTGAATTTCAGTTTTTGATAGAGGAGACTGCCTGTGATTTCATGTTCGTTTTTTCTAGTGTAGAAATGTACGGAAAAGCAATTTCTCTGGGTGAAAATAGAAGCATTACCCTTTAAATACGAGCCTAGGTAGACTCTCCTCCGATGTCCATTGATGAAGTTATAACATGCTACGCACTGCCTCTTCAATTACAATCGCGCGATTATGCTACGATGGTGCGGCCACTCGGTTTTTGCGTATCGGCAGCGATACGATTAGGGGATTTACAGCTAGCTTTCAGGAGCGTTATCCGCCGGCTAACAGCCATCATTATTTATAGGAAGCAACTGAACCGCGAACGGAAAAGCGTAATTTGCCACATTTTCACGCGGCTCACCGGCCCGTTAAATACAGAGCGCATCGATTTGAGGAGAGCGCTTATGCAAAATCACCGGTCTCCGGTTCTCTGTGCCCACAAACGGCCGGGATCGGCGTCTCCCCGGCCGGCAAACTAGGTGTATTAACATACCTAAGTGATGCAAATTGCGCCTCGGTGTTCGAACCGCCTGAGTTCGAGTTCAAAGCGAGCCGAGTCGGGTCCGCGCGTTACGTCCCCCCCGCAAAAAAAGCCCGATTCCCAGGATTAATTTTCCGTCCATTGCGCGCGAAACGTCTGTAATTTCAACGGTAATGAAGACGGATCCGCCGGAAAAACCGGGATTCCTCGTTTATAATTGCCCGATGGTAATTCAGGCTCGTTAAATATTTAACCAGATCTCGGAATAATTAAATATTCGCTGCGCGGGTATTATTTCGCGTGCGTTACATTCCTGGAAAATTTATGCGTGTGTTCGACCGCTGCTTCTGTGTTGCACTATCATATTTTAGGCTTCCTTTTTTTCCAAGCAAAGAAATAAATTTGCTAAAGAATTTCTCATGCGTGCGTCCCTAGAATCTCAACAATTTTGAATTAAAAATATTGGAACCGGTTCATTTGACGAGTCCCGTAAACCTAGCGTTAATATTATTGTTGAAAAATTTGAGAAATTACAATTTGCGGTTGTCGGTGGGGAAATTTTCTCGGGAAGATTCGACCCCCCGGAGCCATAGTGTCGCAGAGAGTGTAAACGGCCTAATTGACGACAGGCCGGGATGAAATACTGCAGCCGAGGCACGAATCCTCGTAATCGAGTTGCCTCTCATAATCCCATCCTTCATTCGAGGCCTAAAACCGAGCGACAATGGAGGCCCCGTCCACACAAAGAAAGACGGAACAAGATTCAGCCGAGGCCAGAGACGCGGATATAAAATTGTATGGGGACTGTCCCAGCAATTAACGTCGCGTCGGTCGCCCGGTGTGTGTGTACAAGCCTTTCACTGCGACTGGAAACGAAGTTACGTTCTCTTGATTACTAAATATCCACAATCGAGAGCCCGGGCTCTGATTAAGCAGCGTGTCGACTCATCACCGACCACCCGAACCCATCGGACGTTGATCCGACTGACGAGCGAACGGATTATCTGGCGAAAGTTTTCTGCCTTCGATATTGGCCATATACGGGGTGTTTAAGAAGTCGTTCGAATGGTAATTTCAATTTTACTCTGCTCCCCACCTTGATTGTCCTTGATCTTGGCCCTCCCTTATCAAAAAGTCAAGTTTAAACGCCTCCACGAGGATTGAAAAATTTTTTCCGATACTCAAACCACTGCGAGATCGAAGAGTAAAGTCTCCCCTTTAAAATGGGACCAAAAAATTCGATGTACGATTTTTTCTCGCCTAGTTATAGCACTTTGAATAGTCCATGACCTAAAGCAATCGTGGAAAAGAGTTGAGGGTCATTAAACCTTGAGTATATTCTATTTGTTCTAACTTTGAGAAAAAAAATCGTACGAGGGTCTACCTAGGACTCATTTTAAGGGGAAACCTTGTATTTTCACCCTGATAAATTATTTTTCCAAGAATAAATTTTTCCACTAGAAAAAAAAATAGAAAGCAGGGGCAATCCCTTCCAAAAATGACTGCTCACAGAATTTTTACTGTAAAATTTAAACAAATGGATTTTTCGGAAAACTGTTCGCACAGTCGTATTCCTCATTGAAAACCTCACGATTTCATTATGCGCAACATCCCTCTAGCTTGGATGGTTTCAGAGATATACAAACAATCGTTTTCCACCCCTCCGAGGGTATCACCCCTTATGACGAACAATGGTAAAAATAGGAAAGAGAACGCGTGGAATATTTCAGGCGAGGACCATTTCTCATCCGAGTTAGATGAAAACGAGGGATTATTAGTTCGTCCGTGTTCCCTCGTGACTAAATTGGCTTCGAGTCCAGGAAGCGTCTTTCGCGTTTCTTTCGCCGGGAGTTCTTCCCAGTTTCTTGCTAGCCGCGGCGGATTCGTCCCGCACGCGAAACGCAGCCAAGAAAGATTCCCGGGAAAGGGCCCGATCGTCGTCCCACGATCCGTCGGATCATTAGGATCTTGCGCCCCGAAAGTCTATTGTCGATCGCGTTCTCCCGCCGGAGCTAAACTCCCCGAAGACACGAGATGCGTGGCCACCGCCGCGCTCGCTTACCCTTTTTGCACGGCTGGTGGCTCTCATTTTGATCAATTTCAGTTTTTTGCCGGGGCGGCAACCGTTGACTTTACTGCCGGTCCCCTCCCCCTTGCCCTTTCGCTGGCCTTTCTACCCCTGCCGACCCTTTTTTGGGCCCTTGATGCCCAAGCGGAATACATTAATGCCCCGTCGGTCAAACGTCAGTGACACGGCTCCCATTCAAAATTTCATTCCTACGGCCACGCAGCCGCTGAAATTCCGGCTAAAAAATCCGGACGGTTTTTTCATAGTTTTTGAGTAGATACGACTTGCGGGGACAGCAAATAACCGTTCAAAACAATTTAAGTAACGTGGCAACGTAAACTCTGCCACTAAACATTTTTTTACAACGAACATAGTTGAATTATTGATTTAACCAAAATTTTTCTGTGTTCCATAGAGCTTGTCAAACCCATCCACAAAATTTCAAACCAATACGCCCACTAATTTTCTTTTAAAAAATTCCGAAAGTCGCAAACGTGTTGGAAAAGTAAACGACGCCACTAAACATTTTTTTCCAACGAACATAGTTGAATTATTGATTTAACCAAAATTTTTCTGTGTTCCATAGAGCTTGTAAAACCCATCCACAAAATTTCAAAACTATACGCCCACTAGTTTTCTTTTAAAAAATTCCGAAAGTCGCAAATGTATTGGAAAAGTAAACGTCGCCACTGAAAATTTGTTTACAACGAGCATAGTTGAATTATCGATTTAAAAAAAATGTCTAGGTGTTCTTCAGAGCCTACCAAACACACCCACAAAGTTTCAGCCCGATAGGTCCACTGGTTCCTCCGAAAAAAATTCTTAAAGTAGCATGTATTCTCGCGCGCAAGCGGTAAGGCCCCGCAAGTCCCATCTCCGGGCCCACGTATCCGTCCTCCCGTTCGCCCATGGTGTGAGTCACACTGCACACGGCTTCCGTGACGTCCGGACTATCCGCTCGACAGAAAACAGCGCACACGGTGACGGATTGTTAGCCGGGGGCGGGCCTGATAGCCTTCTCGCCTCTGCCCTTGGGGCCCGTCGACCACCTCCACGGGCCCCTACCCTAGAATTTCACGGTCCCCGAGACGAACCACGCGGATTTCCGACGTTCGGACGATTCTTTCGGGCCCCTTTGGCCCAACTGAGACGATTAGGAACAGGTTGTCCCTCCGCGATTCTTATGGTTATTACGCATGATGATCAGGTGCGAATGCTAATGGCTCCGCAATCCTGATTGCTTTTTACTACGTCCCCCCTCCCCCCACTGTTATAATGCCGATTCCTTACGGCTGCTCTGGACACACGTCTGCCAACTGTACGAAATTTCTGTTGTTTATAACTTCCTGAAGGTATATTAATTAGGACCAGTCTGAGACATCAGAAATTTAATAATAAGACTGTCAATAATGAAAAAATTGAAATTATTGTTCTTTCAGATAGCAGTCGCGCAGAGGTACGGTTTAAGAGGGTCAATGTTTTCAGCCGCGATCCACGGCGAGCCAGAGTATGGTTGGAGGGGCGCCGAGCAGTGACGCTCATGCTCCCCGGTCACTATAGCGGAGGCCGGGCAAGCATGAATTGCAGATAGCGATCGTTCAGGCGACCGATAACGTGCCCGAGCGAGCTTAGACGATGAATCACGGCCAGCCGGCCGAATAAACGCGAACATTCCTGCGAAATTGAGCGTCGTCAAGGGAAAGAAAAGCTTGGATGGAAATGAAGTCGTTGAATCGATTAAGAAGTCATGCTCGGGCCACGTGCAATTGGTCCTTAAAATACGGCGGAGCCGCCACCAGCCCACGGGGTTAATTACCTCTGTCTTTCCAAACACAGTGCCGGGGTACAGTAATGTATTAGCGCGTTTAGGCACGGCCAGTTAATCCCAAGGCACTGCCTCTACGCACCGTTAACCACGCTTAACTCGTTAAGTCGCCTAATACTCGCCTATACGCCGAGTTATAACCATATTATCCTAAATACCGGCGGTATCCGTCGACCGCTTTATCCCGACCAGCGCTTTTCAGCACGGGGAATAAATTAGAGAGCTTCGCTCGACGAATCCAACGGCAACAGACGTTGCGTCAGTTTCGACGACGTTCATTCCTTTCTCGTTGAATATGCCACTATCAATCATCCGCGCCGGATAGTCCACTCTTAGATCCTCCTCTCTCTGTGTATGGATTAGAATTGCGTGTGGATTCAAGATCGCTCGAGGAAATCATTTTTATTCTCTTTTGTCTACGGAGCTTGGAAATCTTTTGTACCATTTTAGGGGAATCGTTCGACGATTGCGCCATCTAAAGCCGCTTTTGTTAGACATTTCTAGTTTTTTATTTTCTTTCATGGGATAGAAAAATTGCTTATGCAAGCAAGAAGCATCGCACGGTGCAATGAATATCGGAGGCATAATCGTCCGGATTCTGGATGAGCAATTAAAATGTTTGGCGATTGGTCGGAGTGCTACGAATTTTTATGGTTTCGCAGGGAGCGTGTCCATTCGATTTTAATCGCCGTTTCGAGCACGGAGGCTCTCCGTGCGTGAACTCGAAAAAAGCAGAGAGAGAGAGAGAGAGAGAGAGAGAAAGGGAGGGAAAAAGCAAGGATGTCGGGCCCTCGGCGGTTTTGCGGCGCTGGCACCGACACCGAAATAGTTGTGTTTCGTAATCGTTATTGCGGGTGATGCGCTTGTAAGCACATGTATCATGCATAAACATAAGTCTAACGATGTAGATGGCAGCTGATTAGTCGGTCGTGTTCGTGCATTACCTTACAGACGGCGCATAATGCGCCGGCCCCGGATTACGCTTCCACATGTGTAAACCCGGCTCGGTTGTATTCCGGGATTTCTCTCTTGATGCCTCCGATGCTGGCTCTGAAAACTCCCCGCCGCCGTGGCCCGACGCCATTGTTTACGCCGCTTTAATTAGCCGGTTAATGCGACCGGGATATAGCCGCGGGCCCTTATCTGATACGTTTCCGGCGAATCATGGGAATTATTTCCGCGCATGCAAATGCCAACGAAAAGGCGAATCGAGTTATGCTTCCGGCACGATCCCGCCGGACGATAAAAACGAGCACGCGTGACTAAGGACGCGTTTTTCATTACGGACGCCGATTTTCATCCGCCTCGGTGGCCAACGTTGATTTTCCTTGCCGATTAAAACGGCATTACCGCACGCTCGTCCGTTTAGACCGGCGAAATTTTTATCTGCAACATTCGTTCATTTGTTTAGTCAGAATTCTACGATTACAAGCTGGCAGTTTGTTGAATTTCCAAATGAATTTCAAGCGCACGTAGACTCGGGTTTAAGCGATTCGAGTTTTCGAATAATCGAGGGTTAAACTTCAGCTTGGGAACACAGAAATTTTTCAACTTTTTCTTATGTAATCCTGTATATCTCGAGGAGATAATGAAAATAATTGGAGTTTCCAGGGGAGGAATTGACTGGGTCGAAAGTTATGCGTGTTTGAAGTTGAGCGATTTTAATACGCTAAGCGTGAAGCTTGTATCTATGGACGTCAACCTCTCGGAGTTGACTCGAGATGTTTCGCAGCTTGATTTTCACGATGTTCCGAGAAAACGGGGGGCTGGTTTCTATCGATATTAATAGAACAGAGCTGTTAAACGTCCGGCAAAAGAGCAGAGGAATCAAGGTGGAATCGGGAAATACGACGGGCGCAGGCCACGCCGGAGGAAATGTCAGGTGTGCACGCGAGGAAACAGGAGGACGTTGTGTAGGTTAATGCACGAACACGGCCGCATAATCAACGACCATCTAGATCATTAGAGTGATGTTTATGCACGATACGGGGGCCCGGCAGCATGCGCACTAGATATAATAACAGTGGCGTCATTTGTCCGTGTGTACACAGTTTCCATTGTACACGGCGCAGCCAGGCCGAGTCGAAATTGGACCACCGTCAACGATCACAGTTTATCGCTAATTAATAATCACAGGTCTCGCGTACGTCGATTAGCATTCTCATCTCGATTACCCTCCGCCGTCAAGGGTGCAAAGACGAGACGATTTAGAACCCGCACGAAAGTTCACAAGATATGCAACACTCCATTCATTATTAATTCATTATTCCTGGAGTTCTAGGCTCTTTGAAAAATTCCGTAGATATTGTTAAACCTTGTACCAATATCTCCAATTTTCTGTGACGTATTTAATTTGCTCTTGACTGTTTTTGGAGTTCTAGGTTCTTTGAGA
>CM052124.1:1914392-1924409 GCA_028454245.1 Halictus quadricinctus
CAACCTTGTATAAAAGTACCACAATTAAAACAAGCAGCTCACTGTGTAAAAATATCAAGCAATAAAGATTATGAGAAAAGTGTAGTGTCACTAAAACCTTGTCACTCGTTAAGCGCAAACAAAGAACAACGCAAAATCATCGGAGCAGCACCTTGCGGAAAAATTGTGCGGGTCGAAAGGTGGGAGGGTCTCAGGTACGGGACACATTGTTGGCCGGAATCAATATGGAGAACGCTGGCGCAGAAAATTATTGTTATCAGGACCCGGGGGCAGTACTGTTCCGGGCGCGGAAACGTCGTCCTCCCTCAGACGCTCGGATAGAGATTGCTCGGGCATAGAATCTAATTATGTGATAAACATTGTTGCACGGTACACCTGCCCGTAAATAACATAGAATCAAACGCGTATCACGTTACACCGTAATACACGGGGAGCTTGAGAAGACGCGAGGGAGAGAAAGAGAGAACGAGAGAAAGAGAGAGAGACAGAGAACAGGTCTTCGGGTCCCGTTCCACCGCAATCGGCCATCTCCGATGGCTGCGCGTGTTCGTTGCCAGGATTAATTATATTCTCCCATATTGAACATTATATTAGCACGACGAAAAGAAGGCTGGCTCGTTCAACGGCTAATTATACCGCTGCGCGCTGAATAATCCGCCTAACGTGACAACCAACCTGCATTCCAACCCCTTTCATCCCCCTCTGGATCTTCAACAATGTTCCAAACTTAAACCAAATTTTTCTGGAACCTATCCGACAGTTCTTTTACCTTAGAACCATTTAACCAAAAGAATTTTCATTAATATATTATGTCTAATATTTTACGTGCAATTTTAGCAACGAAGACAGCCCCTTTTGTGACAATTATAAATAAATAAAAAAATTTATTTTAGTCTCCTGAAATATTGACTAACTTGTGAGATTCGTCCCTGAGCCGGACAATTATTTATACATACATTACATTTCTACGTTGACATGTTAAAGAGGAAGTAAATCTGTAACAGGCATGAAAGTAGGCCACTTTTCGGAATTTTTTCTGAGAGAACTATTAACAATACGGGGGATTAACTTTCTGGGATACATAGGGGCATCTTTAAACTATGAGAAGGAATTTTATTTGGTCAGATTTACCTACTGCACAGCCGTTAGTTTTGATTTCAGTAAAGTTGAATTTTTCAATACATCCACCCTTACATGTAATTTGCTCGGATCTAATAAAACTAATAAACATAGCAATGCTGATCTTAAGACCCTCCAGTTTCTAATGTAGAGAACAACAATGTTGATTCGTACGCCGAGGTATTAATCCGAAGATTCCCGCTTATCACGTCATGATTCAGGCCTTCATAAATGCGTAAACTGTCGATAAACTTCGCCGCGCGAGGAAATTTTTGTCGAAGGAGAAATTCCTCGCGGCGCACAATTCAATTGCTTAATTTTTACACGAACACGAGGCGAGAGCGAACGAATTCGTGAGTCATGCGAGATGATGACAGAGGAGCGAGAGGCCCTGAAGAAGCGAATTTCCCAGTAATTTTCAATTCAATGGTTCTCCGCGCGATACGCTGCAAGAGATACGAGCTTGTCCTTTCGCTCAAGGAGGCCGTAACTTCATCTTCGTCTTCCTCCTCTCTAGTTGGAGCGTGTTTCTCCGAGGATCACGTGCTTCGATAATACCAGAAATCAATTGAACCACTGTCCGAAGTGTCTGAAGGACCTCAACAATGCCTCCTACAAGAAACAACCGTCCAACTTCAAACAATAAATGATTAACCCTCTGCTCAGGATGGAAATTCATCCGTTCGCTATTCTTACACACTGCAAAATGATTGATTCGAAATAAAAATTCTGTACACCAACCATGTAATAAACCATGGAGCAAAATGAAAATTGATCTCCTATTTCAATCGGTTTCATGAAAAAATTATGAAACAATCTAAATTTTTCTGATGTATTCACCGTTTTGCGTTTCCTCTACTCATCATGTTGTCACGAGTGCGCCAAATGCATGAGTGCACAATCTGGTCATTACATTGTTTTCGAGTTACTAAAATTGTCGTAAGAAGGAATAAATTTATATTTAATTTCTGTGCCCTGGAATTGACCTGGACAGTTTTTATTTTGCACGAAGAACGACGGCCTTTTTGATTGTAATTGACCACGATAAAACTACCCTTAAAGTATATATATTTAGGGGTGTTTCATGGGGGGGTCTTTGTGTTACTCTCAGCGCAACGATTTACTTTAATTGACGAAAATAAAATGTGATAAAATTAAGTCACAACGGATTCGTTTAACGTGTCAAGTAAAAATGGCTGCGATAATGTCACAGAGTCTTTCGTGCAATTTCTTCAGCCGAGGAGAGTGCGACGAGGGTTAACCGAGGAATTATTTCGACGGCGTGCGATAACAGCGTGACAGGTGAATAACAACTTCAGGAACGAAGTGTCTCGAAGCGTTATATAAGACATTATCTGGAGCACTCGAACGGTTTCACTTGAGAATCGGAGAAAAGAGAGAAAAAAAAAGAGCACGGTGCGCGAAAAAGTGCGGGATTTTTCGTGGTATCGCTGGCTTGCTCATCGAGAATAACCTGATCACGCGCCGCGCTTACGTGGAATATTTATTCAAACAAGCCTTAGAAGGCAACGGCTTATCGACAGATACGATATCGGCGCAGCTTTTTCTCAGAGCCCACCGGCTAACGCTTACTCCTGTTTGTCGAACGGCATTTTTCGAAATTAGTGCAATTATGTAGACGCGAGATCCGCACACCTATACAACCTTGCGAGTCTATTGAACGGGCTGTTCGAGAGCTTCGAGAAACGGATCGAGCCGATTACATCGATAATACGGAAATCAAAGATAATTTCTTTTCGACACGATTTTCCTGGATGCCCTTCCCGATTATCGATACTCGACCAGGATTACGCGACTTTATCGGGAACCAATTGGACGACTGCATTTCGCTCGGAATATTATTTATTATTCTGTTTTCTTCCTCTGAATTCGCTTATCCCGTTGCGATCTCGGATAATAATCCGTGGACTTTTGTGCATATATAATGATTATTCACAATTTTGCAGTATCAAAAATCAGCAAAGTAGTCGGAAAGATGCAGTTTTTTAATTTTAATTTTGAAAGAAATACAAATTTCTAAATTCCATTTGGACAGACGGATTCCTTATGAAAAATCTCGCTAATTTACCGCTGAGAATGATTTTTTATCTCGCATGGTTTCTGAGATATTCGTCCCTGAACCTTAAGGGTTGTTTACACCCCTTCTACACGAAGTTCGATAATAAGAAAATTCCAAGAAATATTTTTCTGAGCATTAAACTCGTCCAGATTGTTGTCTGCAAGCGTCGATTAAACTCTATTGTTAATATTATTGGCGTAATTAATATCCGTCGTTGCGCCATTATTTATTAATTTTTCAGGGTCACGAATGATCGCGTTTGCGAGACGAGCGTTATCAGGGTAATTTCATGTTTGCGTTGCACTTTTATTGAAACTAATAAAGATCCGGCTGTTTAGAATCAGATAATGGCACGCCGGCCGTATCGTTTTAATTACGATCATTCTTATTTTCGCAGTATCGCGACGCACACCGATACACGTACACGCGCGCACACGCGACGAGTTCGCGATAATAAACACACCGCAGATAACTCGGCGCATCGCCGAGATATAAATACAATAATATTTAGCTTTTTTTCCGTTTTGCGGAATAATCTGCGATTTATCGCCCGGCAAACCGCACGCGGACCGATACTCGGCCGATTTTTCTAACGCGATCATGGTTGTTTGTTATTCGTGGACGGGATGTGTACGTGTTCCGGATTCGAGGCACGCGAGTTATACTAATTTTAGTCACCTTACGGTGCAGCTGTTAATGATTTTTTAAACGTTCACGCCCTGGGGCCATTGTGCAAAAATATTCCGCTACATTATAGTCATTTTCGTGACTCTCAGAGGTCTCATAAGCGAAGATTTATTTCATTTTCTGTGAAATGTTTGATTTCTCTGCGTCACGATTTAAGGTATTTGGTTATTATGGATTTTGTAAATTCGTTGCAAGAAACTTATCGAGGGAATTATTAATCCAAGCCTACGAATCTCGAACAGTAAATATTGTTTAAATGTGTCACAACCGAAGTTTCTTGTGTAGAGAATTGTGTCACTCACATATTATCATCGACAAGATAGTTAACGTCTTATCTAACGCTGACGGTTTTGACAGCCTTATAAAAATAGGAAATTGATAAGCAATTTCGTAGCAGAATGATACACCAATAAATTATGTTCAAGGAACACACGGTGCTAATCGTTCTGGATTTTTAGGCTAATTGATTTCCACGGATTATATTCTCGGAATAAAAGGAAAATTGATCTGATCGTTTAAAAAATTCCTTACAATAAAAATGGAGCGGACATGTCATCGATCTTTCCCGGAGTCAACGGTTTCTTATATTTTACAAATTTATAAACGCTGTAATTGCATAATGATCCGCAATGCAGTAATCATTTCTGTTCCGTCTGTTAATTAGAGGAAAACGATCGAGCCTCTTTTAGATCTACCATGCTCATTAAAAAGTCTATTAATAGACCTCCGCTAGGTCAAGTATTAACAGCAGTGTCCTGGCGATCTCAAAAATTTTGCAAAATACTCAAACAACTCTAATTACATATTTTAAGCATTAAATTTTTATATCGGAGTATTATTTAATTCGAGGGAAAAAGAATTCCCAGCTTTTCCTCAGAAATGGTCGAGTCTACATAAGAAAACACCTAAATCAGATGTTAGGCCAAACAGATCTACGTCACAAGAATGAAGAGACTCGAGGGAAGATTCAAGTATTAATAAATCTCGTTTCTAACGTTCGGTTAGAGGTAACCGTATCTCCGGTGACGATTTCGACGTTATCGGTTGCTCCGATCGATCGCCATACTCGTCATCACTCGAAAAACCATCGAAATCTGTGCGCAAGGCGTCGCGTGACTCAGGTCGTTAATAACGCGCAAATCATTGACACACTTCTGATCGACTTCAAACGTAGATACGACACAGATTCGCCGCGATAAAACCGATCGCCGTGAGCGGCGCTCAATTAACGAACGGTGTGAATCGCACACGTTTCCACGGAGTATGTTGTTATCGTCGCTGATAAGCCCGGAGAAACATGCTACGCTTTATGGAAAATGACAGTACAAAAATATTTGTACACCAAGTTTCCTGTTCGTTTCCTCAAAATTCGAAATCATATTAACACTAGAACTACCGGACGAGTCAAAATCACTAGTTCCTAATTTTCTCTTTTACAATTACTGAAATTGTAAAAATGTTTTCATTCAAGCACATATTACAATAAAAGTGGTATGAAGTCTGAATGGGCACAGTCTTGTCACTGTTACAAAGCAATATATATCAGTCGCATTTATTGCTCGGTAGTTCTAGTGTTCAAGCTTTTACCATAGTTCAATTTTATCCGAGATATTTTTGCAAGATACAAAGACGATCTGGGAGAGCCTCGAGCTTCAAAATGAGTTCAAATTTATTACTGTAATATTTTTTTTAAATACAATTATTGTGGATCAGATATTCATAGTTTTTGACAGTGGATTCTCAGCGGAGTTATACAATGCAAAACCTGTCGAGTTAAGGTAACAATCGGCGGTGAATGTGGCCGGAGAAGGAAAATTCTGTCCGCCGCTCGGTGCCGCGCGTCACTCGGATCGGACGCGGCGCGAATTTGCTCGCGAAACGCAAACGCAAAAGCGGACGAATTTATTCCGCGAGGAATTCCGTTATCGCGCCGAGGAATCGGCTGCGAAGAGGGAACGGGAAACGCGGAGCGAGACGAGCCTCGGCCGCAGGAAAAGGGAATTCACGTTCCCGTCGTAAAACGCACGCCGGAATCGGCATTCGCGTATTATTTGCGTATGGAAGCGCGCCGCGCCGCCAACTATACCAGACTGATTTCGCAATCGGGGCCGGGGCACCGCGCGCCGGTGCCGCAAGGGCGTGAGTGCAAAAAATTATGGGAAAACCGGGAGAGGTTCCGAGAATAGGATGCATTATTTAAATGTTTGAGAACACCGAACACCATAAAATTCGAGAACGAGGAAATGCTCGTTTTACGGCTCGGCTTCGTTTATGAAATGTTTACGGCGATACCCGTGGCCATGCCAAAACATTCGCACCCCCCTCTCCTCCTGTCTTCCTCCATATTCTCTTCGTCATAAGATAGCCTAAACTGCAGCCAAACACTATGGGCCTGAATGGAAATTCCCGTTTGCGACGGATTTCCGTGGAAACTTAATTGCAAGGAGACTTTCTTCCTCAGGTGTACGGACCACTGAAAGTATTTTGCATTACTTTTTTCAAAAATAACAAGAACCTGCTACCCACACCTTTAGAAATATTTTTAAAACAGAGTATATCCAAAGAAATAAATTTGCTAAATAATTTCTCACGTATGCGTCCCCAGAATCTTAATAATTTTAAATTAAAAATTTCAGAACCCGCCATTTTAAACATATGGATGTTCCTCGTTGCTTTGCATTATGTAAAATTGTCATAAGCGTACACAAATTGCTCTATCGAGCAATACATCTGCGACTACTTTCGAATATTAGAATGAATGCATTTGCAATGAAACTGCAATTTTCCTGAAACGTATCACTAGACTGCATCTGCGTGCACTTATAGCGCGCATTCATAAAATTAAATGAAACGTGTAACAGACACCGATAGCATCTAGTGTTTTGCATTCGCAACGAGGAATCTTTTCGAATATGCAACTGTTGCAGTTGAGATGCACTATAAATCTTGATGCAGATTCCCATTTCCGTTGAAATTAAACACAGAGAATTTCTTTCCTCGTGGTGAACGTAGCGTGCGAATAATAATTAGTTTTTATTAATACAGGTGTTGCTAGCTAGTTTACAAATTTACATTGAGCACGCATGCTGCCACGCATCTGAACATTCGTGTGCATCGCCAGAAATAAATATTTTCGTTGTTTTAAGTCTCCCATAAATTTCCCTCTAATTCCTATAAGATAATTTGCCGATAATGGGGGCAGAAATGGGTGGAAAAAAAGAGTGTATAAATATTCGGCAGTTTGCACATTGCAAAATAAATATGAAAAGTGTTCGCAAGCACCCGTTTCGTCGAAAGATCGCAAGAATGAAGAAACACGCAATGCTTGAAGCATCGGGGACCGAAGTATGAAGAATTGCAGGGTGCATCAGATTGATTGCACTATCTTCCCGCAAAATGGGAGATCAGAGAATCGGTAGTCGACGAGGAGAGAAGAGAGAACCTCGTGTTTCAGGTAGAATCGCGTCAGATCGCGGGGGCCAGGGGTTGCACGCGCGATCACAATGGAACGAATGCACAATGCAACCATTCCCTCGCAACAAAAGGCTTCGGGCAAGGTAGCGCGCGCGGGGGTGGCTAACACACCGGAGGGATCTCGCCTGCACGCATTGACAGCTGACGGATCGAGCATGGTTTTCCCCCAAAATGCACGGCGTTCGATCGTTTCATGTTTCCCCGCGGACAAACAGCGGCTGGCATGACGCACACGTTCGTTTGTTTCTGCGATCTCCGGTTTCGTTACCGAGCCAACTTTCCGGTAAATAGTTAGAGAGCACTGTCAACCCCTTGCCACTACACTGTGGCGGTTGACATGATCGTTTTACTCGCATTCGATACGCTGCTTGAAACTGTTTCGTTCAAACCTTCGAGAAATTATGAAAATGATTTGGCTGGAGACTGTCGCGGATTTTGTCAATATTATTGGGTGCACTGTGATTTTCAAGAACAAAGCGTGCCAAATTAATTCGACTATTTTTAAATACTTCATGAAATATGGAAATTATTTGGCAGGGGACAGTCATGGATTGTGTGGACACTTTTGGGTGCACTGTGATTTTAAAACGTGTGTGTGTGAAATTAGAATATTTTTAAATACTTCATGAAATATGGAAATTATCTTGGCAGAGGACAGTCATGGATTGTGTGAACACTTTTGGGTGCACTGTGATTTTAAAACTATAGATATAACTTGGCAGAAGACATTCACGGACTCTCTAAACGTGATTGTGTGTACTGTGAGCACAGTAGCAAAGTTTGTAATATTGATTTGACTATCTTTAAATTGTCTAAGTGACTGTAGACGTCACGCATCTGTGGCTTTGATAGCAACCGTGTTAAACTCGACACAATCTTCATGATTTGCCAGAAAGAGGATCGTTTCCAAAACTCACGTCCATTACGAATTAAATAGTTACTACTTCCCGTCGATTTTTCTACAAATTTGAATTTTTCCAACAATTTTATAGCAGCCAGAGAGTGAGGAAAAAATTTGACAAATTAAATATTGGAATCAAAAATTGTGTAGAACTGCGAAATTTGTTTAACGTGGAATTAGAAATGACAATTGTTAATTTAACCTTGCCGCACCTTTGCAGATTCGAATAAAATTTAGTCGAGCACTATGACAGATAATATTAAATCCTGCAACAACACACTGTCACCTGATTTGCCATTGTTTTTGCCAATAAAATGTGCAGCTCCGCCAACAGAATGCCCAGATGTTTATCAATAAAATATCAAGCACTGTCCTCAGATTTTCCAAGCATTACCCGACCAACATTGGAGCACGCAGGGTCACAGTTATGACAAGAAAAGGGAATCGGACACTATGTCTGGCTCCGACAGGGAAAAAATTGTGCTCAATTCTTTCGACGTCTTTCCAGGCGAGTTTCATACTGACCAAATAAGACGACCATACTCGAGCGCAGGTAAAGTATTCTCGTGAGTGTTTGTATCACAAAAAAATGTCAAGGATCTATGAATAAGAGCCTAACCGAGACTACGCTGGAACTTGTGCAGCACAACCAGAAGACGTTGAACGTAATTCCCTTAATTACTAAGTCGTTCTAACCGGAGCTTCCCGTTTATGTCAAATTCAACACCGACGAATCGTAAAAATTGACAAACCATGAACAAAGTTACTATCACGGAAATGCTGGTGTTCAAGCACGTTCACTGCCGTAACAGCATTAGTATTCACCGGATCAACAAGGATTCAGATTCGTTATTTAATCCTCGAAACATTCGCTCGGCGCATAATCCGCGATATTCGTCTTGACTTAATGATCAGCCAATTACATAGCATTTCCAATTACATTTCAATATTGCACAACATCGAACAACCAAGGCCGCGACAGTGTTTGTAAATCACATTTGCATCGAGCACAATCGTCGCGTCCGATTCTCTGGTTCTCTGTCTCTGGCTCTCGATCCTCTTCGTTTCCGAACGAGTCGTCCGAATGATTTCAACGATCATCCCGCGATCGTGTGTCCACCGATGACAATCGAATCTACCCAAATCGAAAAAATCCTCGGCGCAGAAGCCTCTCGGAGCCGCCTAACTCTAAAACTATCCGAGCAGCCGATGATATCAACGAGCATGACTCACGTTCTAGCCAAACACGATACGGTATCGTCGCGGGAAGGCTGACAGAGAAGCATTAAATCGTAATTAAATGATCCATCGTTACGCGCGAAAAGTCTGTTAAGCGATAAACCTGTTCTCGGTGCCTATGGAAAATTGGATCGACTTGATCGATCGCCTTATCGCGAGATAAGGCCATTCAAGCGTGCCTCTGGATCAATTTTAACGAACCGAGAAAGCTCAAAAAGCGAAACAGAGAGAGAGAGAGAGAGAGAAAAAGAGAGAGAGAGAAAGAGAGAAGATAAATAACATGGCACACTGCATAGCAGCATGCTCGACTCGAGTCGTCATAGTCGTCGGCGTTATCGGCCGCTCCTAAATCCACTTGCAGGGTCGATCTCTGGTGTGACTGGAGGGAACGAGTGGAATTCCAGCCGAACTAATTACAGCTTCACCTGATTGTCTCTTGATCCGTATACGATTGTACAATAGGTTGCGTCATAACGTGTTATCTCGCGACGACAACGACAAGAGAGAGAGAGAGAGA
>CM052124.1:1924509-1936771 GCA_028454245.1 Halictus quadricinctus
GTTGTCGTGCATCCTCTGCAGCCTCTCGTGTATAGTCCTCACCCTGGTGTGCACTCTCTGCTGTTGCATCGAGCCAACGGAGAAATCCAGCGGCTGATCGATCTCGGATTGTATCTGCTGCCTTTGTCCGCAAACGGGGCCCAACGACTGTTGGGTCTGCCCGATGACAGGCTGTCCGATCGGTGACACTTGCTGCACCGATTGCTGCACACCTTGCTCCTGGTGCACGGTACCCGGCGTGCTCCACCACTGGTGTCCACCTTGGATCGATCTCCAGGCTTCGATGGTGTTGTTGTTCGTCGGGCTGGTCTGCTTCTGTTTCTGTTGTTGCTGCATCTGCGTCTGTTGCTGTTGTGCCATCGCAACCTCCACCAGGTTGTTGTTCTCCAGCAGATGCATGCTGGGCGTCTGGGTCATCGACGACGGCAAAGCGAACAGCGAGGCTCCCACCGAGGGCGGGCTGGGCTCCTGACGCTGACGATGGCTGGAATGATGCTGCCGGTGTTGTTGCGAGGGTTGTTGTTGGGGGGATTGTTGTTGTTGTTGATGTTGTTGTTGTTGTGGTTGGTGATGAGAGCTTGACGAAGGTAACAGAACCGGAGGCGGAATATGCCGGACGCTCCGCGTGGCCTCGGCGACCCACCGGCGCACCGCCTCGCTGTCGAGACCCGCCAGCCCTGCGGACTTTCCCTTCGACTGACCTCCGGGCGATGATAAACCCTTGTCGGGTATCAGGCCGGGTAGCGCGAGGACCCCGGTACCCGCCACCGCGACCCTGGGTCCCGAGACGCCCCCGTAAGCAGCCAACGCCGCGAGATCCAACGTGCTCCCCTTCTGCGTCCCTTTTCGTCACAACCCTCGTATGATCTCCTCTTCGTGGCTAGGTAACCCCACCCCCCCACCCCTCGTTCCGGATCCTCCTAGACAACGATCTCTTCGAGCAACGTCTCTGCGATCCCTCGACGACACAGTATACTCATCAACTCTCACTACACTAACAAACACAGTTACGTCCTGGACACGTATATCCCAGTTCACCCGAATCGCCTAGTCACCTTCGGCGGCTACCAGCACTACCAGGCTCTTCGCTACCAGCACTCAGTCTTCAGTACCGAGACTTACTCAACACTTCCCTCGACGCTAGTACCAGCTTGCTCACCAGTACTAGCTTTACTTTGCTATCACGCCAGGCTGCATCGAACACTTCGAGAGTATACAGGATTCACGGATCACCTTGGTGTATCTCGAGTTCAGGTGTCGTCGGGATCGTGTGTTCCGGGCAGCAGCAACAACAACACGTGCCGATACCATTCGACACTAGCTGCAGTTGGTGTACCTCTGACACTAGACTCTCCGGGACGACGACTCCTCTGTGTCACAGCCCGTTTGTGTCTGTCTGTCTATCTCTCTCTCTCTCTCCCTCACCTGTCATGAGCCCGGTCAGCCATCGATGAACATCGCGTCGTTGTCGTTGTCGTTGTCGTTGTCGTCGTCGTCGTCGTCCTCGTCGTTGTCGGATGCGTGTTCCGAGCGCGCGCGACCATCGCTCGTTAACTGTCAGAATGCGCGGACTCCCATGGGGAACGGTCGCGTTACGGCGAGCACTGACACACTCGGCTTTTGGCGAACGGAAGCGCACGTGCGGCACCGGGTTCCGTCTCGCGACAGGGGTGACAGGATGCGTGCGTGTGCCGCTACCCCCTCGAGCGAGCGGATTCGGCGAGCCCAAAGGGAGGGGGTGAAAGAGAGACAGAGAAAGATAGAGAGAGTGTAGAGGGAAGAAAGACAGAGAGAGAGAGAGAGAGAGAGAGAGAGAGAGAGAGAGAAAGAGAGAGAGAGAGAGAGAGAGAGAGAGAGAGAGAGAAAGGATATATTCGTTATCGCAGGCACACGAGCGTCCGCGACGAGCTACGACGGTGGCAGCTACGGCTGCGACGGCTGGTACGGCGGTCAGATGCTGTCGCGTGCATGTGTGCAGCTACACTAGAGGGCCCACGTACGCCCGGTCGGCCGCCTACCGGCCACGGAGAACGCGGACCCTGCCAACCCGAGTGGGGGAGGCGATCCAAGATAGACAGAGAACGAAACACCGTGGCCGTGGCCCGCGAGCGCTCGGGAGCGACGAGGACGCCCGCGCCCTCTTGCGAACCGCCGCTCGCGAACCGGAGTGGGGGACCACGGAGCGCAGGTGGGGAACCCACCCGCCAATCAGCGGATATCGCGGATCACCAACGGCTCCGCCCGGCGAGGAAAGGATAGAGCCAACCTCGCTCGCGAGCCCCTACGCGCCTTTTTACCAAGCGTGTGTACCGGCTACTCGCGACGCGACGCTCAACCGCTGTGTCTGAGGAGAAGGTAACCGGGCATTTGCATATGCGAACCGACCGGCCAATCGCCGGTCACCTGCCCCTTCCACCACGTCGCCCGGATTTGTATATCGGAGCAGGCTTTTCGGGGTGTCACTCTCGGTGATAGGGTTCCGGGTGACGAGGGAGTGGTGTGGAGATTTGTGGGGTTCTATGTAGACCCTGGGTGTACACACTTGGGCACTGGCGATGAGCGACTGTACCGCGGAAAATATTACTTTATAAAATATTTACCACAGAACCATAAAATGGTAAAAATATTGGAAGACTGTGTGTTACATCCAAACGATTGAGATTATTAAGTTCCTACTCAACTTCCTTATTTTGTGGTTCACCTACACATTTTTGTCAGAAATGCGTCCAATCCGCAGCCTATTCCTGACGAACTATACCTCGTCAGCTAAGCTTGAGGTTCCAGCTTTCACAATTTTGGTTCATTTTACACTTGGTCATATATTGATTCTAACAGGTCGTGTAAATAGCTTCCCCATTAATTCCAGCTACCTACGTCGAAAGAAGAAGAGTATAAATTCTAGGAAGTCTTGTGATTCGCCTAAGCGATTCTACAGACGCAAGGATCTTTAGAGCCAGGCTAGAGGCATCCGTCGCTGCCCGAATTCCACCATTACATATCAAATTCGCAACGCCCAGCAGCGTCCAGTGGACGTCTCACTCGAGTTCCCGTGCACAGATCGATATACTTTCCTTCGTCTGAAAGATCGATCTACCTGGCCGGATAGTCCACGGTCCGCTGGACTCCGTCGAAACAGCAGGTGGGTACTTTTGCAGGTTAAAACCGCTCGGGTGAACGATCTCCGAACAATGAGCCCGTTGCTGAATACTCTCCTCCTCCTCCGTCGAGTTCATTCAATCCGTCCGGGATCAATGAAGATGATCAGCATCCCCTAACGACTCCCCAACAACAAGACGTCCAATAAATCGATTGTCGACTCCGCCGCATAATTTCTCGACCTTTCGCCTCTGTACGTACAAAATTGTAATCGCGAACCTGCACAAGGCATCGAATCCGTCGACCACATAATTTCTGCCAACCATAGAAAGGCGATCGGTGATCGTCGAAACAGCCTAATCCATCCCAGCCGCCATTCCTGCGAAACCACCACCCCCGCGGGGGCGGCTCATGAAACATAAAAATATTCCTCCGAGGGGGTGAGGTGGATAGAGGGAGGAGGTTTCGGTCGCCATTTCTCGTCTCACCTATCATATTTCCATAGATCGCCACCACTCCCCGGCATTTGAATGCGTCATGCGCAGTATGGTCGCAAAAAAATCAGCCGCTTTAAACTGGGCCTTTATTGGTCGTGGTAGCCGCGGCGCATCCCCACCCACGCTTTACACAAGCATCCCTGCCATTCTTCCTCTTTTTATCGCGCTATCATATTTCCATACAGCCGACCACCACCACCGTCGTCCGCCCCCCGCCGCCTACCCCCACACACCCCCTCCTTTTTACCACCACCACGAGTCGACTACCACTCGATACCCGGATGGAGCAGATTTGAATCCGGCATGCGCAGTTCCGCGCGCAAAAAGGGCGCTTTAAAGAGGTTCTTATTGGCCATGGGAACACCACCCCCACCACTCGTCGCGTGTACCGGCTACCTAACCTTGCGAACGGGGCACCCTTCCCTCCCCCGCCCCTTTCCACCCTCATTTCCCCTACTTTCCTCGCGCATCCCTCCAGTTTCACCCTCTCTTCTTCTTCTCTCTCTTTTTCTCTGATAACCCCACCAGACTTTGCGCGACTCCCACGTCAGAAGCATACCTCGAGCAACCCCCTCTTTCTTCATCTTCTCTCTCTCTCTCTCTCCCTCTCTACTCTTTCGTTCTTTTTCTCGGTTTCTCTCTTTCTCGCTTACGTTCCCAACGTTTTCCTTCCCGGTTCATCTTGTGGACAGCTCGGCGGATGTATAGGAAAGGGGGATGTGCTGTGAGGGGGATGGAGAGAGAGCCGGTATTGATTTTAATGACGCCCCTACCGACGCGAATTCACGAACAGGCGCGAATAATATCTACGCGCTCTGATTCCCGGACTACGGTTTACGGGCACGCGTCGATGGGTCGCGAACTCTTGCCTGGGTATAGCTCGCTTGATTGACGAAATTGATTGGTGGACAAGCTTCGGGCTAGCATAATTCTCGAAATACTTGAAATATAAAAATTGCCACACTTGTCCCTCGACGATCTTTCATTGTCTACCAGGGGTTGACCACTTAAAAACCGTTGTCAAAAAATTCAGCTGAATCCCAGGAACAGAAAATTACAGGCCACTCTTATCCGAAATTAAATCTGGAACCTGTCACACTTCTCCCTCACCAGGGGTTGGTCAACCGAGACAGAAAATTCATCTGAATCCTGAAAACATAAAATTACAAGCCATTCTTCATTTTCAAAATTAAATCTAGAACCTGTCATACTCAAAGAGGAGAAAAAACTCAGCTGAAAATCACAAAACACCCTCGGCAACCCCAAAGCACACTTGTAAACCTCATCCCTCATGCTCTCACCACGCCGATAGGGTAACCCGTTAAACAGCCGATTACCGGGACCCCACATTTAAATACGTTCTCTGAGCAGGTGTCGAAAGGGTTGGTAAAAAAGTCAGTCGGTATTCATGTGGCACGCGTAGGGTTGTGGCACTTGTGGAATACCTAGAGTGTCCCTCGGAGGGGTTGTTCGAGCATCCCCTAATCTGAATAAAGCGAACCCTTCCGGGCTGTTTTTCTTTTTTTTTTTTATTGATCGCGTGTGCAGGTATTTGCATGAGCCCGAGTCCGGGTCTGTGCAGGTGTGCTCCCCCTTTTTCTGAATGAAAGGCAAGGAGCGAAAGGGATAGAGAACTGGTGTGTATGGAAAATAGGTGGCGTGATGGGGCGCCATTTGGCGAAGGGATCGTGGCCGGTGGTAGATCCTTAACGTCGTCTGTTGATTCAGTGGAAAGGCGCAGCTGAGTGTGAACGGTCTCGGTTACAGGTGAAATCATTTCTGCGGCCCGTTTAATCCGACCTCGTGTGCTCTTCTGCCCGATAATTTTCGCTCGTAAAATTATGCGCTCTCCGGCGTCTTTGTATGTAATGGTTCCGCGGATCGGGCACAATGTTTCAAGAAAATGTGTACGCCGCGGCGTCGAAGACCCTTTCGACCTTCCTGAAATTGATGCCGCGCGCGCGGTTTCCCTTTCGTTTCGCCGGTGCGTTTCTCTCCCGTTCCCGTATACGCAGCTTTGTTCCGGTTCGGTTTGCACGCTCGGTTCCGCCGAGGACACCCGATATAGAAGCGGCCCAGTCGATGCCTCCTGACCCCGTGACCCTCTCACAAACCCCGACGACCTGTCTATACCCGCTGTACACGTGAATTGCAGGCTACCATTCGGCCACCTGCGGCTCCTGACGTCTCAACCAGCCACGGTAGTGACCCAGCCGAACACCTCTCGCTTTGCACGCGTGAACACACTCTTTGACAAAGGTGCATTATACCCTCGCCCTCGGCTCAACACCCGAGAACCTGTTTGCAAGCCGGCTACGTACTCTTCGGCTACGGCGTTCACGAGGACCTCGAACCAGTCACAACATCGTCAACTCGCGAAAACAGAAATAATTCAGGGAACCAGTTCGCACGGTGTTCAACTCTTCCACCATCGACACGGTGAAATCGATCTTAACAATAGGACTGTCAAACTGTGACGGCTGAGTATCACTCTATGTATGGTAATGACAGGATTGAATTTGTTGAGATGCTGCACGATTTTCATCTACGTGTGCTTGAGAAATGAGGTTTGTCGAGAAACTTTGTCCAAACGAAACACTAAATACTGGTACATATCAGTTTGTAAGAATGACAATTTTCAATATATTTCAATTAACGATTTTTAATATATTTCGATTTTAATGGCGATTTTTACTATAGTATGTGCTTCAAAAATGAAGTCTAAGAACTTGATGGTAAGATTGCCCATAGTGTGATTAATCCAGTACGGCCCCACTCAAATTTTAATAATTATTTGCTGTGTAACTATTTGTAACTTTAGTTGAAATTTGCCTATCTCGTTTACCATTTTAATAGTGATGAATACTAAACATATCTGAAGTATTAAATACAATATAATTGTCATTGCATTTTTAAAGTACATTTTGAATGTCTGCTTAATAAAAGTCTGTAATATGGGTCCCCACTGACCCAGTGTTCGCCAGCCAAGGGTTTCTCACCCTCAATATTCCGAAATCAAACTCGAAAAAAAAAACATAAATACGTCACTCTAACCGACTGGTATCAAGTTTCCTACACGTTTTCTCGTGCAACTAGTTAATCGATTCAGGGGAAACATTTTTTCGACGCACCCCTAAAAGATGAAATTCGAACGACACGAATTTTGATCGATTCAAGTGGACCTTCTTGAAGGCTGTGTGTCACCGTTATTTCGTGTTTCTAGAGGAAAAAAAACGGAAACAAAAATACCGAGAGAAAGCCTGCGAACATGGTTTCGCTCCCCTGCGAGGTGGTTGGAGGACCGTCAGCTTCGGGGAATAATAAAGACGTCCCATTACGCGAGAAATTAGAGGTTTTGATTCTATAGAGCGACGGGAGGAAAGTTTATTTCTATCCGGGAACGTTTTAACCGGCACTCGTCGACGCGTCGACGGGGTCTCTAGGGGCCAGGTGCGCCTCAACATTATTTTCCTGCGATGATTTGTCGGGACTCGAAAACTAGGCCAACCTCGATAGGGTTTCCGGGGAACTTGTAAATCGAATCTTTTTTTAAAACCCACGGGATCTGGGCGATACACCCCGTACAGCGCCAATCAAAGCTCCGCAACCCCTAATAAACGGCTCTGCATTGTTTCACAGGACCGCTTCTAGGCACTGAAATCTATAATTATGTTTTGGTTCACACATTTTTATTCGGCAATAAAACGGTCCTAACAACGATTTTAGAAGAGAACATGATCGACACCCCTAGAATTACGTTCGTAACGCACATTTTGCTATTTCGAGGAAACGATCAAGTATGTGCTCGAGAATCGTAAAAACTTCCCCCGAATCGACGTGCCTCGAGTGCCCTGTACCGTAGCCCGTACATTATATACATATTTTTTTTTTGATCAGAACAATTTTCTTCGTTCGAATAGAATTTTTTCCCCAACAGTATTTTCTTCCCTCCCCCTGCACCCCCTTTTCGAATTCCTCACCCACTTGCGGAAACTCGAGACGCGTTCGCCGACGATTGTTCTCCCCACTTTTTTTTTCGCGCGGAAAAGTTCTTAAGAGCCGAGGTGAACTTTACTGGCCTGCTATTTTCACCGAAAGAGAGCTCTCTCTCTCTCTCTCTCTCTCTCCGCTTCGTCCTCCCTCTCTGATGCAGGTCGAACGGTTCGACGTAACGTTCGACGAAACGGTAATTTAAAAAAAAAAGGAAAAAACGAAGCAGAAGAGGAGGAAGGAAAAAAATAGACAAAGCGCGAGGAATACAACATCGACTATTTTACTGTGCTCCCCGACCCCTGTTCCCGACGTTTACGGTACCTTCATTTATGGCAACCGCCGAAACGGTGGCCCGAGAGAACGGTCAGGTAACGCTGCATCGATTCACTATCACTTATTAGCCCAATGTAATTGCTTTACTGCGGGAAACTGGGAACAAAACGCGTTCCTCCTTTTTTTTTTCACGGACTTTTTACGATGATTGTATATCCTGAACTACCATCTTACCTTTTTCGACACCGACACCAAAATTCAATGGCCGTCGAGCTTGTCCCCTGGGACCTTCGATCATTGTTGACCGTTCTGGTCCTAAGTGAGAGAAACTGCCCGGGAAAATCATCTGTGCTGATCATTCTACTCCGAAATGAGCGAAACTACCCCAACAATACTAGTATAATTTATAGCAGTCAAAAAATTAGAAGAATTAAAAAGTACTGTTATATTTCTATATACTATTTCACTCGAATTTGTTGCTAGAAAATTTTTCATCAAACATCCGCTGTCTAATAATTACTATTTTGTGTAGTTTAATGAGGCACGCCTTGCTCACTTAAAATAGTGGTAAAATATTCAGTAAGTTAAACAAACCAAGTAAAAAAAATAACGAAAGTACTAAAAAGATGCTCTATTAGGTTCTTCACAAAGTGAAACGTCCTCACCAGTAACTCGGACCGTTTCCTGGCGGAATTGTCCAGCGATAACGGGCCCATAAAGCACCGGGGGTGTCCGAAAAACGGACCCAGGGGTTCCGGACGTCACAAGGGCCGAGAAGGAGTGTTCACTTGGCAATTAGGATAAATTAGTTACGCAAATCGGCCCCGTAGACCGCCTACGCGTTGAAAGGACCGCCTGGATTTTTGTGAAGTCACCAAGGGATGAGCCAGCTAAGATGGAAGGGCGGTTTTCAGAAAGCGATTAATTTCAGCACCAACACCGTGAAATCGTCCTGCTCGCCGTGCGTCTTTAGATCGCCGCGGATTTTCGAGTATAATAATGAGGTTTCGGATTTTCGAAAGCGTTCTTCTTCTTTTTCTTTCTCGACGCGAAGACGCGGGAGGATCAAAGGGAGCCGACCGGGGCTGACTCCCTATCGTGTTTCGCAATTTCCAGGCTCTTCCCGGACACCTCTGACTCCCATTTTTTTCCGGACGGGGAGGAAAACACCCCTCCGGCACGAGAGAAACGCTCGTCTTGCGAGGTAGAACGCGCGCGGAGGGACGATAAACAAAGTCGTCTCCTCGATTAGGGAATGCGCCGTTTTGATCTGCTTTATTGGCCTAAGTTTCCGGTCGGCTGCTTGGCCACGGGGCTTTCCGATAGCCGAGGAATTTTTATTTAATGCTGCCTGGAGTCTGCGGTGGCGTTAAACTTGCTAAAATGTTCTCTGTTCTTTCTTTTCAACCCTTGTGTAGAAGATCGATGAGGTATATTTGCGATTTTTTTTTAGGAAAACTGTGAGGGGAATCTTTTGGAAATTTATGGGAAAATTTAACGCATATTCAAGGAATATCCACGAATTTTTTCGCTGAAAAATAGTTAGTAGGTGCGGACATATATAAACATTAAAATTGTCCTTTTTTAAGAAGAAAACTCTGTGGACACTAGAGTGATCTACGCAATTTTTTTTTATGAAATTATGTAGCACAACTTTCTGAAATTTTCAGGACAATTTACCTCATATTCAAGGCATACGCACTAATTTTTTGGTTCCGAAATATTCATTAGGAATAAAGATATATAAATTTGAAAATATGAAATATTTTAATAAGATAAAATCGTGAAAAAGAAGGAAGCAGGTTCAGTTTCCCACTGCATTCATTAACAAACAGAGGTCTCTAACAAAAATTAAATTCGAGGGTGTAAAAGTAGAGATTTCACCCTTTAGAATGAGCACAGGTAGAATGTTGTAAGAATTTTTCCGTAAAAGTTACAGAATTTCAAAGATCCACCACGTTTTGGTTTCGAGTAATATAATGTTTAAGAAACATAAAAATTCGCGTAATTAAAGATGCGCTATTAATAAAAGTAGAGGGTCCCTAAACAATTTCTATTCTCACCAATTAGCCGCAGAAAACGGCGTATTTATATAAAAATCGCCGTAGTCGTAAACTGTCGTTCAATTTTTCGCATTCAAGGAAACCTCTGCAGCCAGTTCCCAAGAACCGAGCCGATATTAGCAATTAAACACCGGCAATTACCGGAGCGCCAGTTTTATAACGTGCGTCGCCTCGAGCGCGCATCAAGAAAGAAATCGCGCAGGGTCGTGTATGCACACAAATGCATACAAACGCATACACAGCTTTCCGAGCGCGCGTGCACGCGTCGTCGTCGTCGCAAGCGGTCCGGTTTCGCGGAAGTTTTGAATTAAAAGAAACGGAACTGGCAATTCCCATCATCGTTGTCATCTTCGTGGAGTTTTGCGGCACGCGTGACAGAGCGCGAGAATGACTGGTAATTTTCCCGGCATTAGGTATGTGAGGGAGAGCGAGACGTGTGATTATAAAATAAGCGGTTCCTTTTGTGTTAATTAGCGGATCAAGGCCGGCCACCAGTGGATTCGGGGGAGTGACGTTATGCGCGCAAGCATTCGCATAATTAAGATGCTCTCGACTCACGATCTGCCAATTTTAAGCCATTAAAATTCGCATACATTCCAACGAATGCGAACTGAAACGATCCACAGTGCTCAGAAACCATCCTCGAATTTCGAGAAGTCGATTATTAATGCAAACTGATGTCCCACAGGGAAATTCAAAGAATTAATTTGCAAATTTTCTACCCAGCTACTTATTTTTTGAATGATGCTCTGTCCAAAAGTGAGATAAAAATAATCCTATTAAAAAAGCGTGTGCGAATTTTAAAAAATTAAGAATTCCGACAGAATAAATCGCAAGATTGAAATATAGGAACGGTTCGCAGAAAAATATTTGTAACTTCTGAACAGAGTGATTCTGCAAGCCGAAACTAATTACACAAGAACCGCATGCAACCGTGTTGCGATACGAAAAAATGAGGATTTTTAATCGCGGTCGTTGCGCGCAGTAAAAAAATTCGCAATCTCCACTTCCTCCGTCGAATAATGAAGCGAACACACAAACTGCCTAACGATCTGATTTTCGCCCCTTCGGCTCGGAATTTATTGCTTCGTCTGAAACCGTGTACTGCCTCGGGATTAGAATAATTACGCGCAACTAACATTGATTTTTTTTTCATAAACACAGAGTTGGTACCGACCGACTGTGAGCAAAACTCTCAAATAAACTGAGCATCCTGTCGTGAACGTGTTAATCAACGTTGCATGCAAACTGCAGACTACCAACCGGTACTTACTTAGTGGTTATAATTAACGACTATCACGATCAGTTATACCGCGGCGGATTGTGAAAATTAGCTGTAACAATAATTGCACAGATAGCAGTACGAAACAAGACGAAAATTTATCGGTCCATTGTGCCAGGGATAACGCTAACGCCATTTTATTACCTACAGGAATCTCTTCGTGTTTCCCGGGTAACGATCTTTAACAACTTCTCGGATAACTATGAAACGCTGTTTCCCCCACGGTTTGCTATCTTCATGAAAAACTTCAGTTCTCGTTAACCCCTTGCACTGGAATTATGTTCGCAATTTGTCGGAGAACGTCGGCGCCCAAATGATAACGAACGATCAAAATAGTATCTCCTTGTCGATATATGTCCTTGACTAGTCCCGTGTTTCGGACATGTATCGAGTAAACACTTTAATTGATATAAGCACAATATAATTTCTGTGTTAAAAATATTTTTCAACAAATTCTGAGAATCTTTAGGGTTGTTTACTCCGCTATGGTTGGTAGCCTGATACAAGATTGAGTGACGCTATCGCTGAAGCTCGTCCACGGGCCGGCTTCGAGATTAGGCAATAAAGAGAGGGAGGTTGTTGGTTAGCATTCGCGGTATTCCGCGGGTACGTACGAGGCTCTCGTAGTGACCTCCGGCTCGTTGACGTCGTCGGCTCTCTCGCGATTTGCCAATTGTCTAATGCCTCCCCCCTTGCTTGGAATTCCATCCGAGCCGGGTTCGAGCAGCGGCTCTTTTTCTCCGCGCCTCGGCCCTTTTATTCCGCGGAATATTCACCGGATTAAGGTAATTGCTCGGCCGCGCTCAGCGTAGCGCCGGAACGGCAACGGCGTGGGCGTGCAGTCCCAAGTGCACAAACGCATACACGCGTCCACTCGCGTCCGTGCAGGCGTGAGACCGATCGGCCCTAATGCCGGACTTATGTAACTCTGTTTAGACCGACAAACGTGGCACGCGACCATCCTCAAAACCACGCACAACCTGACAACTGGAATGGTCTTACGCATTCATGATGATTAGACTGCGGGTCTTTATGCAAAATAAAAAAGATTTGCATTC
>CM052124.1:1936871-1953937 GCA_028454245.1 Halictus quadricinctus
AACTTGATTAGGATCTGTAATATGCAAGAAAGTTGGAGGACTACTCAGTATCATACGTGTAATTTTGTTCAATTTTTATTTCATTAAATAACTTACTTTGATTTTATGGAATTTTGGGGGTTTCTAGTTTGGCGATCAAAGTGCATAAATGCATAAAATCCGCGGTCTACTGATAATGATCGGTATTAGGTTGCATATGAAATTTCCGTTTTCAGAATGCAAATTTTATAAAGATTTTCTAATTAATTTGTTGCATAGTTCGTCCAATTTGACGAGCGGAATATAGTAATTGTTACACCGAGCACACAATTACTATTTCGTTCACAGATTACCTGTAGGAAGTGTGGAATAATATTGGAGACTAATTGTTCTGTTTACACACTTTGAAGTCATCTACTGGAAAAAAATTGTAATCCCCTTAATTAACTCCACAAGCTAAGAGGATTAAGTATCTCTGTGGAGTGGTCTAAATTAGGTGTGAACATTGTAGTGTGAAAACACGGATCCTTGGGCTTTTTCCATTTAAAATGAGTTTCTTTGATCATTAAACTTAGCCCTGTTGCCCTGGAATTTATTCGCTGTCAGGGGTTGCAGGAGCATCTCCGTTTTCCACCTACTTCGAAGGGTACACTGCAGCAATTATTTCATAATTGTATAACCGGTAGATCTTAATGAAACTTTGTAGGCTTGTTCAGGAACATTTAGATCGTACTTATGAATTTTTACACGTTGCTATCGTCGCAATCATAGTAATTAGTCACCGAGGAGTTAGAGGCCGATTAAGGGAATTCCTCGCTCGAGATGTCATTTTCCATTGGTTGGTAAAATATCGACGCTCTACCTCGGTGTGAATACAATTTTGTTGAAAATCATTGTTTCCGTTTTGTATAGTTCGAGAGTATCATCGCAAATGTATTAATTACAAGGTGTTTCCATTATAAACGACTTCGGTTATCGTGCGAGCAATCCAAGAAGAATTTCTTCGTCCGGTCTGCTTCCTACCTGAGTAATTACTACAGTTATGATGATAACAATTTGAAGTTCGACTTCATAAATGTAATCTAGACGCACATAAACAAGTCTACGAAGTTTCATTAAGATATGCTGGTTAGTTTATCAAAAAAAAAAAGAAACTCTTGAACGTACGCAAACACGAATAACGAACTTCCCATTCTTAATACACCTTTTTTCAACCCCTTATCTCCTGAGTAAATTTTTCTGAAGATTTCTTAACACATTTTTAATAAATTCCCCAATAGTAGCCACTTCCACCAACGATTCTCTAATAACATAATCTAATCGTTTGGGGACAATTGTTTAAAAGAAGGCTTTTCAACCCCTATTAGAAAATTCTATTAGTAAATCTGCTCTAGGTATTAGACCACCACAGTTTTAAGAAAAATTCACTAAATAATCAGATTTTATAAACTTTCTATTCAGAACTTCTCGATGTTACTGAGCCTAGCTGCTGCCACCTACGCTGAAATACTGTCGCATGAGGTCCCACGGATTTTTAAAAAATCATAAAGGTAATTTGTCGAAAAATTGCAGTCTCTGTATTCTCAAAAGCCAACGCAATTTCTGCACAGGAGAATATAGTTTTGTAGGGGTCTCGGGTGATTGCGAGCGCGCGGAGCGCGTAGGCAGCCGATTAGGGGTACAGTATAGCGGACACCTGATTCCGAAATAGCGCGAAACAAGTTTCGGCAGAGGAATTAATCCTTCCGGTGGTTGCAGTGCAACTCGTTGAGTGTGACAGCGGCTGGCAGCTGGATTGAATTGAGGCGCGTGCTATATTACGCTTGATATCGCTGTGAAACCCAACACCGCCGGCTTAGACCTCGACCCCGTGAGTCGCTACCACTGCTGGCGCTATACTACCACTCGCTGGCTCAATTGCCACCGAAGAAACAGTATATCCTGCTACCAAATGCCAGCATTCCGAGTTGCAGCGTTTTCGATTTGACTGGGATTTTCCGGTGAACTAGAATCCACATCTCAAACCCCTGTGTGCAGTCGAAGAATCTCAGTTCGGGGTTGAAGAGTTGAGTTCACCGATTGCTGGACAGTGGACCTTTCTGCAAAATAAAAATTTTCTGTCAGCATTTTTACCAAAGGGAAAGCTAGCGAGCCTTTTAGGGGATACAAACTTGACGCTGGTGCCGAATGACTCTGCACTGATCCAGTTCTCATAGAATCATCAGCCTCCCAAAGGGTGGCGTCCAGGATCAGAGTTCAAATTTCGAGGCGCACGAGCGCCTAAACGGCATGGTTACCTCTTTACGAACAAAGTAGGGGTAATTAAGCGTGTGCAACCCCGCTCTCGTTCGTCATGGTAACGAGAGGTTCGTGGAAGAGATGCTAAGTGGCCGCGAGGAGGAGGAAGAGGACGAAGAAGAAGAAGAAGAAGAAGAAGAAGCGATCGCCTAACGTTGCGTGTTGCTCTCGAGAACGGGACGAGCAAGAAGAGGACAAGAGAACGATCAGCGAGGATGGGGGATGGTAGATTCGTTGTTGTCGGTCGAAAGGCACGATAATGCCAGCCGGCCACGGTGGAATCGCATGGTAGCGTTACGCAGTTGCGTCGCGTGAGCGTGCACGCACTAGTGGGCGGTAAACATCAAAGACACGTTCGCTAGTTGAGCCACTTAACGTCCCCGAGTTTTCACATTAGCGAGGCAAAAGACCGGGCCACGGGCTTCCTCCGCAGAACCGGCCATACGCCCAAGAAACTTTGCATGATAATGGGATTCGCTGCCACTGACTACCGGGAAAGGGTTGCAAGGTGAAGGCTGCCTTCCGTGAAACGTTTAATCCCGATTACGGTCGACTGACCGACTCTCTTGTTTCGGCCCGAACATGTACAATCTGATCACTGTATGCAGAAGATACTTCATTTCAGACGAACGGGATCATCTATCTTTTTTTATCCCATTCCTACAATTCTTAGGTTGCCCTTTCCTTAATATTTTAATATTTTCCAAGTTTCCTATCGCTTAACCAAGCAGCTTGATTTTTTAAAAAATCCCCTTGAAGAGTAGTTACAGTGTTTACTTTATATATGTCACAAATGCCTACCCGATAAGAGTCCCAGTACTATCCCCACTGACGTGGGGTATACCCCTTGTGGGACCCTGAACCGTGACCTCTAGCTGTCCTTTTCTATGTTCGGCTTGGTTCAAAGAATAGTACCTCCTGACCGATATATGTCCCTGGCTGGACCCATGTCTTGGACATATATCGAGTAAACACAAAATATGAGGCAGAAGTCTAATTAATTATTAATAGGAGAAAATAGTTAAATTCATAATACGTGTCCAGGTCAATAGTTTACGTAAAAATGGTCAAATTAATGTTGTACACGCTGCTATTTAAAATCATAGTACAATATTCGGAGAGTCCATGAATTTGCAATATAAGCAGCAAAACAAATGGTAATAGCGTTTGAAGTATCAGGACGAAGCCCAGTAACTAAAATACTTGGTATAGTGGTATCTTCAGTATAGTAGCCTGTTGCCTCGACGAGTTCGGTTTCAGTTCCATAAATTCACCTCGGCAGCGAACGAATGTTATTTCATTATTTTACGAGCGTCGCTCAGGTTTCAGGACCTCGGCCCAAGGAGACAAATTATGCTACCCAAGGACGAATATTAACGTTCCCAAGTCGATACACATTCGACTTCCATGAAACGAGATCCACGAGTAAAGAAAAAAAAAAAAAAAAAGAAACAAAGAAAAGAGCGCAGCGCTACAGTGAATATGGCCGGCCGTGGGTTCGCGTGTCGCGCTCGCATTAACAACCAGATATAAACCGTCGTCATTAAGACGCGACCGATTCCCGACGATCATTCTCAGTGAAATAGGAGTGGGGATCCCCTTGGATACGCCAGGGGATAGTGAACCATCGAAATTGATTATTGGCAACCGATGCAAACGCGACTGTCTGCAAAAATGTGCACGTTTATTGGTCTTTACGAGACGTATTGGTGTAATGGTGCTGCACAGCGGACGCCATTTTGTTTACACTGGGAGAAGATACTGAAGACAAACTGGACTTCTACGTGACTTTTTGCAATTCTAATTATAACTGCTTATAAATTTTTCTGTTCCACCCTCTACTGAGAAATATTTTTCCCCCAACGAGAATAAACGTTTTCTTTCCCAAAAATCATTTCAGCAAAAATAACGCTCTACATACAATGATTTATCTCGGGACCAATGATCCATAGCGTCCCATGTCCATACACAAATACGCAAAAAATCTGGTGCAATAAATCAAGTGGGGTTAAATACTCCATGAAAACGGCATGATCGCGCCCTTCCCCCTCCCCCTTCTTCGTCAGAGATCATCGAACGCTATCGAAACTCGCCGATGATTCGTCACGTGTCCTCGAACACCGCTTATGCAAATATTCTCCCCTAAAAGGGAGATAAAAAAAGGAAGGACCTTTATTCGGGCGCGAAGCGTGGCCGCTTACAGAATAGTTTTTTTTTTTACGGACTTTCACCCTCGACCTTTCCTCTCTTTTCCCTATTTTCCCCAGTTTCTACCAGGCGATGGAATCGACAGTTGGTCGCATTTGGCTCTTAATTTCCAAAAAGCGAAGCCCACGTATCGCTCTCCCCCGGACACGGGGAATTGAAATTACGGGGGGGTTGGTTGCCGGTGTGCGTGCTCCACTTTCACCTTATCAGGTCCTTTCCCTTCGTTATCTCGATGGCGCACTGCCCTTTCATCCTTTGTGCCGAGGAAACCCGGAACAGGGATAATTGTTCCTCTCGTTTGCTTTGACCGACTCATTTCGAGGTAAGTTCGTTCCCAGTGCGCGTATTTCTCGACTTTCATCGAGAACGCTGATCGCCCTTCTATTAGCGTGAAATGTCGTAAAAATTGTATCGAAGAACCATTTGTCCCAGCGGAAGCAAAATAAAAAAGCAGTAAATAAGCTTAAAATGATTTAAGGCTTACAAATCATGGCTTGCATGCCCCATTGTACTCTTAAAAGAATTTTCTCATTGATCTGTAAACGATTTCATCCCTTCGAGTCCATTATTCTTCGTGGCACAAAAGTTACAGTGATTTCTTTTTATACGTCGCCAAGGCTTGGGTGATAAACGTCACGGAATTATCCCCACTACCGTGGGGTACGCCCCGGGCATGTCTCCTAGACGATACAAGACCTAGACTCGTGTTGTTGACTTACATCGACAATTCACTGTATTTGCGTTTAGAGGTTATGATTAGACCGAGGATGCCTCTGTATAGCAACGCAAAATGGAGGGAACGTTTCGCCAAGGTCTCGGGAATTCGCAAGAAATTAGATTAATAATTTTGATACTGCGGAGACCATAACGCAGAACGCGTCGGTACCGAGAGTTAATTTGTGGCTCTAAATAAGGTGGCACGCACCGGTGAGACCATAAATCTCCATCATCGTCCTCCATTTATTTCCCCGGATCCTTGAGGACTGCATAAACGGGAGGAAATTTTTCCCGGTGCATTATCAACGCAAAAGATTAATATTCTTCTTTGCGGAAAAGGACGTCGCCCTCCGTGCGCGCAGTCCCGAGGCAACTTGCCCGCGAAGTCTTGCGTTTTTCCTTTTTTTCCCTCTCTCTCTCTCTCTCTCTCTCCACCCACTCTCCTCTCCTATTCGTCGCGAGTTCGATGATTTATTGCAATATTTTGACGCGAGATGTACATATATATATATATAGGAGGAGATGAATCGACGGCCGAGTCTTTATGGGCGAAAGTTTGCCACCCTCCCGGACCAACCCACCCCCACTTTCGACACGCTCTCTCACCCCCTCGCCCCTGAACGTAGTTCGACGAATGGCAATTTTTTCCTAATTTGGGTATTAATCATGTCGGGCGACAGAAGTTATCGGAAAAAAGAGAATCGGAGAGGGAGACTGGTGGTGGGGGGACGGGTGACAGGGGGATGGAAAGCGATTCGGGGAAATTAATGGATCAATTTACGCCGACGGTAGACGGAGACTATGGCAATCGGTGCGAGTGTCTTCTCTAGTTTTTCCTCTCGTTAATGATACCATTCGGAGATTGTGACCCACTAATTTTACTAATGGCGATACTATTGGACCTGGCTGATCTGGGGAAAAATTGTGACTCTACTAATGACAATAACAAGATGGAGAGACCACTCGAGTTTTAGGAAATGCAGGCTCGCAGCTGGCATTTGGTAAAAATGGAGCAATTTAAAATAAGAAGAAAAAATATGGCGATGCACTGTACACACCAGTGATCAGCTGACCGCAAATCCCAACAGCCTAACGTCCACAGCGTAGGGTCCAGAGCCCGATGATCAAGGAATAACAAGATGGAGAGACCACTCGAGTTTTAGGAAATGCAGGCTCGCAGCTGGCATTTGGTAAAAATGGAGCAATTTAAAATAAGGAGAAAAAATATGGCGATGCACTGTACACACCAGTGATCAGCTGACCGCAAATCCCAACAGCCTAACGTCCACAGCGTAGGGTCCAGAGCCCGATGATCAAGGAAGTGTTCAAGCACAGGAAAAATGACGGTCGTGGGTGTAACACGCGAGCGACTCGCGCGTTCTCGCGGCTCTATGAATGGCAAATAAGGGCTCCTCCGCATCGGCAGCCCTTTTCTCCGTACGGGGGCTGGCGAGTCCGTGGCCCGTCGAGAGCCGGCTCTATCTGAATACAATGAGCCCGAACCCGGGCATAATGCATTCCTTAATGGTATTGCGACTCTCCGGCGACCTCTGGCCGCGAGGAGCCGTGAAGGCGGCTGGGAGCCCCGCGACTCGTCCCGACACACGGAGAGGAGCCCGGCTTCGTTTTATTAGATAATTAGCTGACGAGATGCGTGGGCGGGCCGAGCGGCACGCTTTGCGTAATGCATCCGAGCTGCGGGGGGGGGGGGGGGATCGATCAATTGAAGTTCCCGCGGACCTGACCGTCTAATGGGATGCATTGCGGCGTTACACGATCGCGCGGCGATCAAACGGGATCGAGTTAATGGGTTGCTCCGGTCAGATCGACGATCTCGCGGGAACTTGAATCGCGGAAAACTTCTGACACCATGATCCGACGTCGGCTCGAGCGTTCTCGCTATGCGGAGGATTTTGATGGATTGTTCATCTATAATCCACCAACTAGATGAGAAAAAGTAGTTGCAAAATATCAAAACTGAAAGCTAAGTATTGCTGAAAAGAAGGCGTCGAATTTATTTGCACACCTAATAGTACCCTCCGGCGAGTTCTTTTCCTTCGGAAACCCCTCAATTATCGCAGCACCAGTTCCTCAGCAACCCCTACCGCCAAGACTCCCATGAACCTCGAACCCAGTAAAATTTCTACATCATCCCGCTCGGTCTCAGGGAGCATTTGCGAGGCTGGCACGCGGCGTGTCGGCTGTGAGAAAGTTGGCAGGACTCCGGGGACACCGTTCACCGGTTCACGCGGGCCCGCAGCCTCGCAAAGAGAGAAAAACTCCGCGTAGGAAGGTCGGGTATTGAGAACGGGGGTCGTCGTCGTTGATGGAAGGGGGGCTCTGCAGAGAGGAGGACGACGGGGGCTATTAGCTGGCAGATTAGCAGTTAAAATTGAAATTTGCACGGACAGTTCGATGCGCGGCGGCGAGCGTCTGAAGCTGCCCGAAAACGATCTCTCTCTCTCTCTCTCTCTCTCTCTCTCTCTCTCTCTCTCTCTCCGTTCTTCCTTCTGTTGGCCAGGCGAAGATTGGAGAACCGAATCTGCTACGCATCGAGTTCGACGAGTTCTCTCGTCGCTCTGCTACGTTCTTGCCCTCGTCCTCCTTCCGAGCTCCGGCTTCAGGTATGAAATGAGGTATGGTTACGAGGCCCATATACCACGGCGAACGATCACGGTTGCTCATTTAAGGCTCCTCTCGCGGGATCCTCTTGGCCCGCGTTTGCATCCGTTCGCTCTCTTTCTTTTTCTTTCGTTTTATTGCCTCGAGTTTTTCCCGTTAATGCGGCCGCGATTTGTATCCTCGATGAAAGAGGAATCCACGGCGCGCGCGCGCGCGCGCGTGTTCGTTTAATTAATGAAAAATTATATGTTGCGGTAACCGAGCCCGGTTATCTCGTAATTGATCCCGCCGACGGGCTCCCCTTGTCTGTAATTGCACCTTTGTCTCCCGCGAATCTGTGTTACCGGAAAAGTGGGAAATTCGGTGAATGCGCGCGGCTAACAGAGGAAGCGCACTTGCATCGGATTTTATTATAATAGGAATTGTCTGAGCTCCATAAAGATTCGTTAAATGATTTCAAGATGAACTATCCAAATACATGGGAAGTAATAACGACTATTTCGAATAGCAGACTGTGTTTCAGTTGCTTGTATAAAATTGCTAGGAAATAATTCGTGAACCTAATAATTTAAATTGGCAGCCAGCAAAATTAGGCGTAGCCTAAACAATGAAATAATCCTGGCTCGTAATGGATCTAAGCTGAGTTATTCAGAGGCCAGAACACGGAAGAAACGTGTGGGTATCCAGCAACACAGAAATCTGTATCACCCGAGTAATAAATAATAGTAATTTATCCTCAGGAATACTTTGCAGCAATGCTGAATTATAGTAATGGACGATCGACGTGAAAAATGAGCTGCATAATACTTTATCGCGTATACAGCGTCTAAGGACTATAATTACGCTTGTAAGGGTAGTTCTTCCGTGATGGATACTTAATCAATATACACGTAATGACCAGTGTGTCCACCGTAGCCGTGACAAATTGTTCGCTCTCGTCGCACAGCCATTGCACTTTTCAGAACGATGCAATTTTCGTGCGCAACAATCCACTTTATCCGATTCGAATTTTATACAATCTCCGCGCAGGAGAGGTGTAACATCGAACAGTGTCAAAATATACGTACAAAATTATTATCGGTGTATTTTTATTCTCGTGTTAAATATTGAATCGGCCCGTGATCAGAGACGAATTATCTTCGTATTATCCGCGATTAATTCCGGAAAGAGGAACAAGCGGAGAAGTCGTTAAACGCGGGGCCGATCGACTTCCAAACGGCCGATACCCGATTCGCGTTACCCCCTTTCGTCACGGGCCGGGCTCTTTCAAAGAAGAAAAAGGGCCGGAGGGAGCGAGAGGGAGCGAGAGGGACAAGTTTCGAGAGGGGGCTCGCAATTAAAACCGCCGTTCGCAATAAAGAACCGTGGCCGGGAACTCGTACGATCGACTACCGAGCATCGCGTTAGGCTCTTTTAGTCACGGTTCGTGGTACGCGGCGGCGCCAATAAAACAACAGATAACTTGCAAATTTCAGCGTCCGACGCGTAAACGGTCCCACGCGTCTGCTCGCCAATTTACGACGCCCCTGCCACGAACCCTTCAAATTCTCACGATTCACCCCGTTAAATCGGTTCGCAATTCTTCGAAACACATTTCCCGATGCACATATTAACACTAGAACTACCGAAACCATTCAAAATGACTGGTCGATGATTTCTTCTTTCACGATTACTGATACTATGAAAACGTTTTCACGAGAAATTTTTTAATATATCTCTTCTTTGGAGTAAAAGTTACCATAAAAATCGTATGAAATCTGAGAAAATTCAATCTTGCTGTTATTATAAAGGGATAAGTCTAAGTCACGTTTACGGCTCGGTAGTTCTAGTGTTAATATCTTTGGGTCTAATTGCGTGTTTAGCCACAAGGTGACGAAAGCATCTCGCTCCTGAAACCAAGAAAGTTATTAACTTTTTATCTCCCACAAGCAAGCAAATTCGATTCAATTTGCTTTCGAAAATTCATAATTTCAACTAGCGAATTGATTGTGGGCCTCCGTGCAATATGAAAATTGTTTTCATTAACCACGCAGGAATTAATTTCTCCCTTTTCTGTTTCTAAAAAATCTCAAATTCTTTTCGTCTTACTACTGTATGAAATTATACCCTCCTATTTTTGTCCTAAATGCATAAAATCTGCAGTCTATCGGATATTTGTCTCTGCTGCTATTTTCAAGTTGCATAAATATTTGTATCCCAACAATAATGCGAGCAGCTGAGCATCAGTCAAGGAACAACATTTGAAAGTGAAAGTTGTATCGAACGGTCCCGTGGCCGCGAAGGAGAAGGTTCACCGTTGCGGTCTTCCTGTCACATATCATTACCATAATACGGGTCCGTAATCATGACAATTAGCATGGTAATTAAGAAAATTGCCATTCGTCTTGTTTCCGCGCGCAGAAACCCAATGGCTGTTGGTTCTGTTGTGTACTACTTCTTTCGTTCTTCATCGTCCCCTTCATCCTTCTGGCTGTTTCCCTCTCTGTCGGTTCCTGCCTCCGTTCTGCCACTCCGGGGCTTTGCATTCAATTAAAGCTTAATTAGTCAAGTCGACTTCCTAATGACGCCGCCTTTCCTCGCTCGCGGAGACACGCGAAACAACGAATTAAAAAACACTGTCGCGCTATTGTTCCCCGAGATACGGTCGAATTTTCTCCTTTCATTGGACGCTGGCTCGCTTGCTTCCTGCCTGTGAACATTATTTTAACTGTGGACATATTGTGCATTAAAAATGACGGGCATATGTTGGCTTAGAAAAACTGAAAAATTGAATTCGTTCAGACTTTGCACGATTTTATTGTTGTAGTATCATTGAAAAATAAAATGTGCAAGGCCCGAAATTTGACTAGTCAAAATTGACTAATCAATAAAAATACAAACCAAGTTCGTACGAAATAAAAATTAATAGGACTCTTAAGAATATAAAATGGAGAGATTTATGAGAATATGAAATGAAAATTGATGGGAGAATATAAAATAGCAGAAGAATGGACAGGATTTTCGGAATATAAAATAATAGAGTACGAGAATCAGTAGGATTATTATTTTAAATTATGTAGGAACATACTGTTTCCATAAAGATTTTCGCTGAACGCTCGAGCATGGTTCATAAAGATTGGAATTAAACATTGTATCGCTTTGCCAAAGATTTTAATATCCTCGAGTTTAATAAGTTGATCGCGAAGCGCGCGGAGCATATGTTTAATGCATATCATGGTTTATAGCATTCTGCGGAGATTCGTAGCCGATGTAAATGCATGAAAACGCACAGTTTGCTCGCGTCAAATAACGAGACGCTCCGCGAAACGTGTTCGGCCGGCGAGGAGTTAATATTTTATAGGCAGACCGACCGGTGGCATAATGAATTAAATATATATATATATATACATCTGTTCCGTAGAGCGTAAGAATTTCAACGGGTTGCAAGATTCGAAATACCAGAGAGATAATTGCTCCGGTTGTAATATATTTCTCATCCGCGACACGCGTGATAACCGGAGTTATTCAACTCTGTTTGATGAATCTCCGCGGCTGCTGCTGTTTATTTTCTCGGACGCGTTGCTCGCGCACGTATAATGATATATTAAAAACAACATCGAGATAACGTTTAATTGAAATGGAATCATTAGGGGTAACCATCGTACGTGTCTCTGCACAGTCACGCACGGCGCAACGGATGCATTCCACGGCGATACGCACGCCAGCGGACGTCATGGTGTCATTCTTGGTTCCCATGGGCCCTGACTCGGTACCCTAAAAACACCGTCACGTGCCCGAACGCGGCCGGACAATGACTTGATGATGTCCAGCGTGCCTGGACTTTATAAATCTCTGTGGGTGGCTTGATTTTCGGCCGAATCGAAGAATCGTGGCGTTCGAGCCACAAAATTAAACAAATTTTCATTGCGACTTTGTATAATAAGGACTCTTCAAACTTTACCGGAACCGAGCCTGAATCTTCTGAAAAGTAACTGACATTTCAAGAAAACATCAAAATGGAAAAATTGAGGGAACAGTTAAAGATAAGTTCAAACCTCACAGCTTGAAAGGAATAGGCCAATAAAACATTTTTTATATCGACAACAAAATTTATAAAAAATCAAGATTTTCGTTGAGATTGTTAAGCAACGTCTCAGCTCCGTTTCCATATTTTTTTCGTCACCCGAAGTCACAAAATCTAGTCGAGAACCACCCTTGTGGTAGGCGTGCCGACTCAGTGTCGCCAGATGAGGGGAGGGAGCACGAATCGAGGGGAAAAAGTTACCCTCTCCCTCTGCCAGTAGCGGAATAGAAGGGGAAATTAGAGTGGGGGCATAATTCTTGATCCAGCGACTCTGTGCCGACTTAAATTTTGCCACGGGTGTTTTTCTTCGGGGGCCCTATCGAGTAGTACGGAGAAAGATTTATTTAACAATTTATCCCTTGTATTTGTTTGGTCCCCGTGCCTTCCGGTAGACGCAGACAATTTTTCATCCGCGGAAAAATCCGGCGACAACGAGCAGAAGCGACCGATTGGTCGTCGGGGCAAATTAACCGAATGGCAATCGCGTTGGCGGTAAGGAGCATCGCGATGCATCGTCGGCGCGCGTTTGCATCAATCGCGTCATATAAATGCGTATTGGCCGGCAAGCTTAATGGCGAGTGTCGCGCTGAATATACGGCCCGCGGGGCCCACACACCGTGCCGCACACTTGCCGCAATTTTATCGCCGGGAAAGAAGCCACTGTGCATAAACGATCGGGCCCCGCTACTCACTGACCTCGTACACCTGGCTGACCATCAAGCTAGACACCGCGCTGTCAAGCAGCGGCGAGAGTCAGCACGCTCGCTGCGCCTTCCTGTGTCCGTCAGGATATTGCGATCGGCAAAGGGAGCCGGTGTGTCGGTCACGAACCGCCAAAACGAGCTTATTAACGCCGTCCTCCGATCCTACGCGATAAACATCCTTTCAAGAATTTTATAATAAACGCACGACTCTCACCTGAGGACTACCTGTCCGCTGGCGTCGCTCTTGCTATCGGCACCACACGGCACAAGTTCCAATCGAGCCCTTTGCACGCGAAAATGATGCGAGTTTGAACAACCTCTTGAGATCTCTGATATTTTACTGTTCAGTGGCAAACCTATGAATTTTACAGATTTCTATTTCACTTTGACGTGTGAACAGTTCCTTTTTATAATAATTCTGTTACAATATTACGGCGGTATTAATTTTCGACAGTGTTGGAAATTATAGGTTATAGAGAATGATAAAATTATTGCATTAGATGCCGATCGTATAAATTAACCTGTACCCTGACCTAACTTAACTTTTCTACCAGTTCCAATAATTTGTTCTACTCCGTCGGGGTCTACGGGGCCTGTTTTGATAGGGTGCTGATCATTTGCTAAATTTAACCTTTCAGTAGATTTGCTTCATTGTAGCAGACACTTTGAACACACTGTCCAGGAAATCTAGGAAGATCCATAAAGCTCAATGGTGCAGTTTCTACAATGACACTGATAATTTCCTAGCCCATTAAACCTTTCGCAAGACTTATATCGTAGACGCTAAAGTCACAGTCTCTATAATTTAGAAAAATTTCAGTATCTATAAAACGTTCTCTATTAGATGAACACCGTTTACTTGCGATATCGCCGATCTAGTACCCTTCCTTACCAATCCATTTACCGCTCTGCTTTCCCTAACCGCACGACCCGTCAACCTTTCCTAACCTCCAAAATTACTCTTACCGATTACACTTAATTCCTCCGTTGATACACACACACTGCCTGCACGTCTTGCTATACTTTTCACCTTGCTTCTACCTTTCAGCGTATTGTCTAATCCCTATCTCACCTATTTCCTAGCAATTTTCACTTTATTGTCGCACTCTCCTACAATCTTTATCGTTTCGTTAGAATTTTTAATATCAATAGACCCCAGAGAAAAATTTTAAAAATTGAAGGGCGATTTAACTGACTAAAAGGCTAAAAGTCTATGATCTTTTTTCCGAACCGGAAGGAATGATTCGAGCTGCAAACTGTAAGTCCGTGCAGTGTTCTCTAGCTAGTCTATGGAGAAAGAAATGTACAGAGCGTTTTCTGGTAAATTCTGCAATATTTATCGTGCTATTGGCAGTTTCAGCTGAAGACCGACCGGAACCGAAACTTTTTGCTGAACTGGAGGGACCGAGCTGTTAAGGGGGTTCTATATAGATCGAAGCTGAAGCGTACTGTCCCTGGTCAGCCAAGCCGCCATCGGAGGGTGTCGGTCGGTTGTCGGGCAAGAAATGGCAGAAACGGCGAGCAGCTCGGCGCGTTTGCATGCGAGAGCGAGCATTCTGAGAATTTCTCGCATCGTCTGTGCGACGTGTACGCCACCGTGTAAGTTTGCATGTACGCTTGTAATATCGGCAACGAAATCTTTCTCCTCGCGGCTTCCTTCGAGAGACAGGTACACGCGTATTGTAGGCACACCGCAGAGTGTATTCACCTGGCGGCGTCGTTACCTGACACATACTTGGTACCTAATCGCGGGATTGTCTGGGCATCTTCTTATGCTGATTCAACGAATCGTCAAGATGAGCAATCAAGATTTCCAAGGTAGATCCATATTCACGAAGAATATGAACCTCGATCCTCGGCTGCTCGCTACTATACAGGCTTTCCACCGGCGCGAGCAGATTCTTATGCAAAACAGAGAATTTTTATGAACGGATTCCCGAACGACGGGATCGAATAGAGAGAATTTTTACATTCTATTATTGTTCTCGTTATCGCGATGCGATGAGAAAACACACTGTTTCATATAGTTACGCCATGGTACTGTTTATTTTATTGTGATCCGTGCGAGTGGCGCACGTGAAGCCGCGATCTAATTATACGTAATTAGTCCAATTTGCAACTTGGGTTTCTTCTTGGCAAAGGAGAATGCCCGGCAAACTCATCGGAACTCCTTCGTCCGGTTGAAATTCGCGACTGTAGCCAGTGCTAATGGATTTTGTCTGCGGTGGGCACTAATTACATTGTGTTCCTCGAATTTACATTTCATTTTAATGGCTCTGTGTGTTTCCAGGATGATTTTAATTGTAACCGGCTGCAGTCGTTCATGGGAAACTCAGTACAATTATTTTCTACGTGTACGCTGCGATAAAGGATACTTAAATCAATCGAGTCGATAACTAATTGACTTAGCATATTCAAGCAACGCTTATTGTGTTCCGCTGCTGAAGAAAATAACAGCGATATGCAACTTTTTTCTGTATGTGCCTTTGCACTGATAAAATAAGAAACTTCTACAGCTAATAGTTTAAACAAAAAATGGTAAGGTATTTGTCCATTTCTCTGCTTGATAGGAGAATTCCTTTTTAAGGGAGCGGTGCAAGGTCGCGGGTATTAAGGAAAGCGCACGGTCCGTTAGCATTGATAAGAATAATCGGGCTCGCGAGGCGCGAACGCGAACCGCATTTGAATCCCCGTAAATTTGTTTAGCCCTGCTTTCGCGTGGGCGGCACGTCCCCTTCGCCGCGTGCACGTTTTAAAGAAAACGCGGCGACAAAACGCTTTGGAGAATCAGAGTGCAGCCCGGCCAAGATAGAATAGGGTAATTTGGGGTTGCTACGTCCGCGGAATGTGAAACGAGGTCAGCCTGCCCCGCGTCTCTCTTTGCCTTTCGGCTTCCTTTGCCCCGCGCACGGCCAATTTCACCATTGCGAAAGGACCCGGGCACAATGCCTCTGCCATGCCGTTGCCTACGGAAATGCGGAAGAACGGCTGCCATATGTGTACCGACAGCTACATGTCGCTTTGTGACTCCTTTACGATTATTCTCCCAGCCGGTGACGTATCCCCCTCCTCTCAGCTCATCTTGATATTCCAACATTTATTTATGTTCGTTATACGAACTCACCAAGTCTGCGAAATGTTTCGCCGAACGTAGAAATTGTTCACCATTGCTTAATACATTTATCAAATCAAGAGACAACAGGTACAACTTCGAAAAAATAGTTTCAATACTTTATTCAACCCTAGAAAAAATTGGAGATAGCGTCGATGGCTATACCTTACTATTGAATCAATTCCCAGAGCGGTCGCCCTTAAACTTCAATATGTGGATCAATATGTTAAATATATCAGATTTTTTTAGAATTTTTGAATACGATTAATTGGGGCTAGCGGGGGAAAAATTGGTTTTTCGTTTCTTTTCCGTAAGTACCTTCAAGGGCGAGGTATAGGGCTGAAACTTGGCAGAAAGCCTTGATAAGCTATCGAACGATCTATAATTCTATAAAAAAAAATCGGCTGACGGTCGTTTTTGACCCCCTATAGGCCCTTCGAAATGACTTTTTAACAGCCGCTGCCAAAAAGTCCGAAATTACAAGATTGTCCAAAAAAAGAAATACGTTGATATAAAGGAGGATTATTACAATCTCGGAACAAAAACGATTTTTCCACGATGCTGGCTAATTGATCGGCGCGGAAGCACGGGTGAGACAGGCGAGGAAGGGGAACCGTATTTCGATAGGACTGTGCCGGCAGCGTAGCCGCGTTTTTATTGCATCTGCAATTAACTGTTGTAATTAAGTCAATTCGTTTAATTTGTCGGTTTGTTTCCAGAAAGAAGGGCACCGCAATAATTCGTTGCTGCCGTCTCTCTGCCGCGCCAGCGCGGCGCGGCGAGGCGGCCTCCGTTTGTCGGGCAGTTCTACGAAGAATAGCCAATTTGTGTTTAATTATTTAAATAAATGTATGCCGTGACGGTGGACGTTCGTTACCAGGCAAATGAGCGAAACGGTAACACGCGATGCTCAGGGCTTAGCTACGGCGATTCTTTGTAACCACTTGCGCCGCTTGCGGAGCCCGGCCTATTAGCATTGCTCACGATTCCGCCGATAGTAACAGGCTTTTCTCAGAAATCTCGTCTTTCCCCTTCGCCTTCAACTCTTCCCTACCCCGTCATATTTCGTATATATGAGTTGGAACGCACTTGTTACTCCGTTCGAGCTCGCTAATCTGCTCGATCCTCGCCTCGATCGCGCCATACCGCCTTCGGGCACCCTTCAAACCAGGTTTCTTTGTGTCAATCGATCTTTCGTAGCTAAACATCATTTACGCGGCCACATTTCGCAAAATAAAAATATTCCACTCTTCGCAAAACGGTAGGGCAGACCGGGGCAAGCTGACACATTTTTCAGTTTTCAGTTTCTACGCTTGTCAGCACAGACAAATTACAACGACAAAATTGTACGGATAAAAATTAC
>CM052124.1:1954037-1970382 GCA_028454245.1 Halictus quadricinctus
GATGACGTTCCCAAAATAGGGAGCATTACCCGAGAATAATTTGGAATTTTTCGAACCACAGAAACCCATAATAAAAATTGCATAGATTCGGCGATAGTCCCGCGAGTAGAGTAAAGGGGTTTGCAGGATTAAAAAGAATAATTCCGGAGTTTGAATTGCGAATTTTTTCCACGCACCCGACCCGCTCAAGAAATTTCCGTTTTCAAGGGAAACGGACGAGGAGGGTATTGCTTCCGAGGCGATCTGATAAGGTTCGTTATCTCGTGCGCGCATCAAACAGCCGCCACGAAAAAGGAAAAAGAAGAGCAGGCCGGAGTCGCGAGAAAGTTTTTACGGTCTGACAAACGACGGAATTCCAGTTGGTGTCACCAGGGAGTAGGGGAGGGGGAGGGGAACGCATCCGGGGTCGGCTAATGGTTCGATTGGTCTAAAAATGCTTGATCCTTGTTTCTCCGTCGATCGTGTGCACCGTATGACCCGTGAAACCACGATCAATATGCGTAATAAACCGCGACGCACTGCGACGATCTAGAAATGCCACCCGGCAGTACACGGACGATGCAAATGAAAGCTGAAAGTCGTTTCCTAATGTCTGCCGCGCCTCGCATGCCAGGCACGGAACGTGTCGCCTACCTGTAATCATACGGTCGTTGTGTTCCCGCGAACGGGATCCAGGTAAATACAATGTGTAATCTCCGACGTATTCACGCCGGCCACTAGGAAACGTTCCTCCTTCGTGATGCTCGTTGCTTCTCTGCACATATAGCAGTTGCATTCTGCAGTTTTACGATCCCCCGACTGGTATTCGAGTCAATACCACGCATTATGGTCTATTTAATACTTGTGTTCCAGGGTTCGATTTTTGCTAGCACTCTTTTACTTTTTCTTTACCATCTTTGGCAATCGATAAATTTTTATTGACGATTTTAAATATTACACTACGAATTTTTAAACCTGTGTAAATCCACCACTTTTTTAAATTTTTTCCACTGACATGTAATTCAACTTTTTGTAGATCATATATTTAATTTCTGTGTAGCATTTTTGGTAGATGATTAATTATAACGCAGAATTGTGATTACAGAGTTTACTCGATATAGGTCCGAAACACGGGTCTAGCCAGGGACATATATCGGCCAGGAGATACTATACTTTGATCCACGTGGAAAAGGACAGCGAAGCTCTCTTCTTCTTGGCCCCTCATGGGTATACCATGGCGGCAGTGGGGATAGTTCTGTGACTCTTATCTGCTAGGAATTTAGAACATATATAGAGTAAACACTGCATTGTGTTATGGATTTCTGAGTAAATCCTTACCCCCCAGGGCTGTAAACGTTTCTACGGTACCCTGAAACTGTAAAGTTGGGTCTGTCGCGTTTATAGTTGTTTAAAAAATCTGAAAAAATTCCATATACTACAAAAATCTGCACTTTGCTCATCGTGTTTGAACACCGGTTCTAACACGCAGGGACGTGACAAATAAATTTGCCGGGGCCGCTTTCTGTCAAAGCCGGCATCGGAACAGGTGATTACCACTTCGCCGTGTTATTTTGTAACTTTCCTACGGACGAAATAAAGTTCGATCGCGGACATCTTCGGCGCGCACGAATGTAATTGCTCGGATAAGCGGTGGTTTGCTCGTGTCATTAAACGAGGCGAGTAAGCACCACGGCCGTTCGCCCGCGGCCGTTATGCAAATGCGAGGATAAACGGGTGTTTGCGTACCCGACCGGGCCCCCGGAAAAGCGTAATTCATTATGCGACACGCGAAGTTTATGCGAACGCATGATCCGCGGGCGCGTTCGACCTCCGCGCCGCGCCGCGCGGCAACCGGCTCGGCTCGGCTCGACTCGGCTCGTTCGGTTCATGCGGATAATGACGGTGCGAAACCGGCGGGGAATCGGCGCGATGCAAACGTTAACGATAATAACAATAATTATCCTATGGATTCGCGCGATGCCCCCCTCAACCCCCTCTCGCCGTCCTGTGAATCTCTTTCTTTTTTCACCGCGTTTCTTTTGATTATTCGCTCGATGATCTCAGGTGCGCGTGCATGCATGCCGTGTCTCCCTCTTCCCCCTCTCTCTCTCTCTCTCTCTCTTTCTTATCCTCTCGATTGTCGGCGTGAAAGTCGGGACGAGATTAAAATGTATATCCGCTTAATTTTGTGCCGTATCACGCGACCAAGCCGCGCACTCTCGAAGGGCGCATCCTCGACCATAAGTCACCAAACACGTGGCAAATATTCTGTTTAATAGTGCGTCAGGTATTGCGAAGATCAAAACTTCTAGATTGATTTCAGATTAATTTCTATTTGAGGCCCCAGCGTCGAAACTTTAAAGCTCGTCGAGTATCGTAGAAAATTGAATAATATTTGTCACAAGTAACTCCCACGACCGCCATATTGGAAATTCATAGTGTACGTTTCTTACATTAAGGGGTGGGGTGATAGATGGAAGATTAATTACAGGAGGACGAGTTTTCTCTGAGAACTGTCAATCAAAATTCTCCATTAAAAATAGTCTAGTCTCAGGCGGCCATTTCCCAAGAGAGGCAGACACGAATTACAATGCACCATTGAACCCCGACGCAGTAGGTAGGAAAGGTCATTTCACGTGGCGTTGCATTAATTCCTTTTCTTTTTCACAATACCTATAATTACGGGAGGAAAACAGGTCGATTACGGTACCCTCTTCCCGAAAGGATTCTCTCGTGGCCAATAACGTCAGCCGCGGATCAACAATGACTTCTCGTGTGCGAATCCTCGCGATAAATCTGTCTCTTGGCTGCGGAGGACACGCGCGCGCCACGGCCTCGTTAATAAACAAAGATGCAATTACCTGTCGACTCGGATCTGCCACCGTGTGCGTCTCCCTCATTCTCGTCGAAATTCTCCGGCACTCGCAATAAGATCTCGCGGATTTTCCGCTTCTAATTACCGGTGGTGCGTTGTTGTACAATTCTGATTGCTTGGGATGTATATTACATTCGATATACTAACCGAGGAGAGAACACTACGAAGAGAAACTTGATGGACAGTTGACACAGTGGTCGCAGAAAGTTGTTTTCAAAGCGTTGGTGTCGCCTGATGAGTTCGACATGAAATCCGGAATTTTTTAAAAATCGATTTTTCGGTGAAAAATTCGGAAAAAATTCACACTCGTGTGTGCCCTTCGGTAGAATGTTCATGAATTTTTTCGTTACTTTTTGTCGACCCGAACCGAAGAAATGGGGCATGATTCGTTACACCGTACTTACCCTGTAACTACCCTTGTGGTAGGGGTAGCGACTTGAAACTTGTCACAGAGGGTTGTCCTTCCGAGGCCCTATTAAATGATACGAGGAAAGATCAATTTTGTTTGGTGGCACATTTTTTATCACCTTCTCCAGTTATACACTTTACGCTCGCGAGATGAGAAAATAATTTTGATCTTTGAAAAAAATTTCAATTGTGGCTTGTCAATAGATTTTTAATGAACACCAAGGGCGAGTTCAATTTTTTGGGAGATCGCGTCCAACGACACGCGACACTTTGACCGCCCGTGATAATTAGGAGCGGCGTCTCCGCGTCGGAAATTTCACGGCGCAGTTGGGTGTCTTTCCGCCTAACGAAAGTTTCATCCAGCGGCGCGATAAACTAATTACCGCATTCGCTAATGGCCGGGACGCTTGGCGCGGTTTCCGTTCACATCGCGTCCCGATCGCGGCGCATTCCGGACCCGAATAATCAGGACAAGGAGGAGAGGCTCGCGCATGCAACTCTAATTATCAACGAGGATAAAGAAAAAGACCGGGAGGGAATAAAGCTATCGAATAATATTCACGAACAACAGGATATATCATTACCGAGCGGGTGAATTGCCGAGGCAGGTGTTCGGTGAAACAATCGCGCAAAACAGCCGGGACGCCGCGCCGCGGCGGCGTACGCGAGGCGTTATCTGTAAAATATGATATTTATTAAATGCACGCGAGCATGAGGCGAGCTCGGATGAGTTACAAGTTTCTAATACCGGCGGTGCGCGTTCATTACTCTTAATTATTCGCTGGGTTCGAAGCACGGTGTGTTTTATTGTGCTCTCCTGTGTGAGCGGTGCTCGCGGGGATTATCGACGGTGCTGAAGGAAGAAAGCGGTTCGAGGTCGTCGTAATCGGCTTATTTTCACGGCTTCCGCCTTTTTCACACTTATTAAGCGCCTGCACGCACTCCCCGGTTTACCTTATTCTCATGGAAAACGCGACGCGACCAGCGGGATCGCGATCTCGCGTCCAGGGGTTGCAACGAACCGGCCACCCCTCGATGAAACGCCAGAAAAATTGTTAGTCTCAAATTACAGAGCGAGGAGACTCCACTTTCTTGTTCACGAATTCAATTATTTTTTTAGAAATACTTCTGCACGTTAAAATCGAAAGAAAGGGATTTTTTCTCGATAATTTGACAGGTGACGATTTTCGTCCCTACGAAATCTAAAAAATTTTTCCTGCCACTCTAATCTCCTCAGACGACTCTTCGTTGCATTTTTACTGCACTTTGAATATCTGAAAAGAATTCTCTGAAAATTCTCCTGAAAATTCACTTTACAGAATGATTGACTTTGGACTATCGTGTCCTGAAAATTCAGTATAATCTGAGTTCTGAAACTGTAAATTAGCCATAGATAAAAATATACTACCTCATAGATCATTTATGGTCATCTGTAATAAATAGATTCGAGGAATTCTTGGCTCGCTCTTCTCCGTTCTCCGCCACCCCCCCACCATCATCGAAATCATGGAATCGTGCCAACGGAGAAGAAATTATGCATATTTTAATGAGCACCGTGCATACAGACGCGATAGGCGCATTCTTGCTGCACGTTTAATTTGTATTTATGAACAGAGATTACATTAACAGTTTTATTCATGAGCCGGACGCGTTATCTATCTCGATCTAATAGAGAAGTATTATATTAATTATATTAATTATATACCACGGGGAAAATTAAATTTAAATTCACTCTTCCGAGGAATTGAGAGACCAACGAGAGATCTTTAGAGACCTTTATTGAGTCCCCCCCAATAAAATGGTGGGGGGAGATCGAGAAGGATGTACGATTTTTACACGCTTCTGCGATCCGACGTTCTGCGGATCGAGAATCGGGAATCAATCTTCGATTTTTAATGTCTCTAAAAATTGATTTGAATAAATGTGTCACCGTTGTTAATTAACTGGTACGACGCATTCAAATAAATAAAAGACAATTTTCCAGAGCGATCCACAGAATAAAATGTATCACGATCTCGCGGGTATTAATTATGCAAGTCGGTTCGGTTTTATTAATTAGCCAGGCTGAAAGCATCGATCGGCTCGCCAGCGCAGCGCAGTGTTCGGAGTTACGCGAAAAACCTTTCGAATGAAATCTCTATCGTATTAAGAGCCATTAACACCCAATTAATCGTGTATATCGCGTAGCGAATCTCCTAATGAGCTGAAGTTTCAGAAACCGTGAAGGATGCAGCGATACGCGCGCGCATTCCTCGATGCATTTGCTTGGATCGAGTGCGACCGAGCGGAAACAGATTCTTCTGCGGTTGCATTCTTACAATGAGCCCGGCGCGATCGACGAAGAAGAAACGCGATTTCGTTGGATCTCGATCGCTCGGTCTCCGCAGTTTCTATTCCGGTGCATTGTGCTTTTCTTGTTGCGAGCGCATCGGCGAATTGCGATCGAATTACAAGGCTGGTACACACCGGACTGGTTCTACCGGAACATTCAGACGTTTGTAACGATGTTTTGAAACGACTTTGTAACGCCGTAGTTAGGGGAATTAGCAGTGCCATAGATCTTTCATTTCTCGAGGACGTGGGTCGTATATTATGACAAGTGTAATTAGCGCGGTGTATTAATACTGAAATTAGCTACCGGCTCACGTACTCGATCGAACTAGTTAGTTTTGATTCGGCTAATAGTAGAAATTTTATGCCATCATTATTATTTAGTAAAAATCGAAATAATTAAATAGGTCTCGCTTGGCAGCAGGTAATATCACGAGAACGTCATAAAACATTCTGACTCCATCTGACAGATCTCTGTACTACAAAATCAAAAAAAAAAAAAAAAAATTGTCTCCTTTTCCCGTCGGTCAACATTAAAAATTTATTTTCTCGCTAATTGAATAATCAAGAATTTAATTCCTTCTCGATCATTTTCCGCAGCGTTAGCAACGGGATCCCGAGCGGACGGCGGTTACAGCGATTAGGGGGCCGATCGAAACGATTGTTTGTCTCGGTTCTGTCGCGTTGCCATAAGTTCGGGACAGCGTATCGGAATCGCGGGCGCGGCCACTTCAAAGCGCGATTCCCGCGCGCGCGGACGGTGAAATATCGACGGCGACGCTCGAACTTTCGCGGCCGGGCTCTCCGGGCAGAAGCCAATTTATTTATTTATTCCGGCTCATGACTGCGAATAGATTCGACGCGTCGGGGGAACTAGGAAAACCGTTTTCGATCCACTCTCATTTTCCCCGGTCCGCTTTCCCCCGCGCGGGAAAGTCCTGGCCCCCTCCCCCCCCCCGCCCCTCCCCTAACCCGCCGACGATGTTCGCACTATACCCGCTCAGCGCGCTCCTTTTTCGCTTGTCCGCTCGTTGCAACATCGTGGGACTATTACCGCAACGCATTCTCTGTCTTTTAGAAACGCTTCTTTCCGCTCGGTCTTAATTGATTCATGCCTCTGCTACCCCGTTGCTCCTCGATGTAGGCCGCGATTAGGGGTGCTGCCGGGCCACACTAATCGAATTGATTCTCCCGGCTGTGGAATTATTTACACTCTATCTACTGCAGACTATTAATAGCAAATGGCCGAACCTCGTCAATACATCGTTAAGAAACGTTCTTTCAAATTCTACACCTGATGGAAATGTGTTTACTCGATATATGTCAAAACACGGGTCTGACATATATCGGCCAGGAGGTATACTCCCCGGTAGTGGGAGATCTGGGACTTTTATCGGCTAGGCATTTCGGACATATATAGAGTAGACACTGTATTGTGTTACTTCGGGCGAGTTCTTGTTTCGCGATTTTAATTGCAGACGCTGTCGGAGAATTTGTTAGAAATGTTGAAAATTCTGAACTGGACAAATCTGATTCGTTAATATATATTTTTGAATTGCTACTTTGATAAGCCCTTCTTAAGGGTTGCAGATGGCAGTCGCAATTTCCGCAGCGACCGTTACTTTTTCAGATATTTACGCTAAAATACCGCAGCTTTCGGAAACCACCCCCGCAAAACATCCCCAACCCCCAATTTTTTCCATTCTACGATAAAGACATCGTTATTGCGCGTTGCTGGGCATTTAAAAGATTATTCGCGGCCGCTCTAAAGTCCATTCCAGCGTGTGATTTATTTCGTTAACGTTAATTGCAACATAAAAGTAAAAACGAGGCTGGGCTAAAAAACGGAAGACTCTCTCTCTCTCTCTCTCTCTCTCGGTTTTCTTGGAAAATAATCTCGTAACACTTCTCCCACACTGTTGCCTCCTTTCCCCTCCCGCGCGACGGATCCTTGTAGCAGCTTTGTTGCAATTACACCCACGCTTCCTTACCGGTTCACGTGCGGACCGTTGGAAAACATTTCTCACCTGTATAATAATCCCGCGAGCGCACCAAAAATTGTACAGTGCGTGTACATAAACCATACACGTGCATTTGAGATCAAAAATATTTTTTTCAGTATTTCTGAACTGTTTTATTGACACTTTATTGAAAGCATAAAAGTTGCGATGACTGTTACGTAGGAGGGTATGCTTTGGAAAATTTTTTTTGAGTAAGCAGCACGAGATAAATTTTTGAGACTATCCAGAATTATTTGTGTATGTTTGGGCTACGTTCATGAATTTTTATACACCGTTATCATTTGAACTGTAGTAACTATGCACTGAAATTGTGGGACTCAAGGTAACTTTTTACCTCAGTTTGATCGTGCAGGATTTCCCTTTTGCAGCCAGCAATTAAAATCAACAAAATGAAATATAAAAATATGACATTGCTCTTCAAGCTCTACTTAACATATGTGCAACTATTTTATATTGCTGTCTTTTCCCGTTTTGTCGCAAAAAATTATTCAAGGAAGCTCTAATCCTCCAATCGGCGTAACTTCACCTTGGCAACCCAGAAAGTGCCAAAAATCGAAGTTTAAGGTTGAGCGATTACACTTTAAACTGTCGCCAACAGCAATTAAAATAGTTTTGATTCTACAGTCGTCCAAAAATTCCTGTACGTAGCTCAAACACATAAACAAAGCTAACCACGCGGAGTATCACAATAAAAGGTCTTGCAGTTTTATGGGGAAAAAATTGCAACGGTTTAAAACATCCTAGACAACTTCACTGGGACTTTGGAGCATAAACTCGAGGCACACAACATTGTTGCAAGGAAACCAGCAGTAAAACGTCCCCCTTTTTTGTTGTTGTCCGGCGTGTCCTTTTTTCGCTCGTAAAGAAAGTTTCGTGATTCCAACGACGAGCATCAAGGCGCGTTTATTTCAGTCCCGGTTGAAACCGAGCGTTGTGCATGCAAATCCGCCTAAATGTCCCCGCGACGGCTGAATGGAAATGAGCTCTGCCGGTGGAAGCCGCGTGCAAAATATATTATTATGCATTCAAGGCGTAATTCGTTGAAAACCGGGAGGAGCCGATCATCGCCTGGTGACTGCGATCGACGCCTGCCCGGTCGCTCGATCGATCACGCATTCACGCACGATCGACGCGATCGAAACCTCTCTCTCTACCCCCTCTCTCTCTCTCATTCTCTCCTACCATCACCTTTCCCTCTCATTATGTCGATCCTGCCAAAGTGTATTTTTGGCGCCGGACGTAATGTCTGGCCCCATAGCCTGTTCCTGCGTGATGTCTTGTCTAGGACGTTTCAAAACAAATTTTTCTGCCATAAACCACAAGAGCTTTCATTATGAAACTCATGCGGTAGTATTTGTTTATGTTTAGGCTATGTATGGGAATTTTTAGACGAACGCAGAATGGAAACTCGCGCAGCTCTAAGTGATCAAGTATGCCCAAAAAATCACAGAAATTGTACTTAAATTGTCTTAGATTGGAGGAGTAGTGGTTTAGCAATTTTTTGTTACGAAATGGAAAAAGATAATAATATTAAATTTTGCATATATGTTCAGTAGAACTTCAAGAACAATCCTATATTTTTGTATTTCATTCTGTTGTGTTTTATTGCTGGCGATTATTAATATTCTTTGATTCGAAAAGGACAGCGGTCCCTCGAGCTACTTCGTCCCTCATGGGGGTAGTGGGGATAACTCCGCGACATTTATCCTCCATGCCTCGGCGACATATATAGAGAATTCACTGTATTTCTGAAATTAAAAGTTCCAAAATTTTTAACTTCGGTATCGAAGAATCCTTCGGCAGAAATGTTATTCTGGAAAGTTTTATGGAAAATTTCTGAAAGCGGGCAGAAAACGGTTTGAACGATCATCCTGTCGAGTCGAAATCGAGAGGTTCCGATGACCGATCGGAGGGAAATAAAGAGTCGGTTAGCTGTAATTGCCCAATCGTTCGGTCGCCCCGCTATCGTGCACGTACATCTCGTCACGAGACACGACCGCTTCGCGGTCAACGATCGTGTAGCGAAGTCGTTTGCATGTGCAACCGGGTAATTAAGTGCAGCCGCTAATTACCGACCTTTTTTCTTGCGGAGTTTCCACGCGGCCGCCGCGCACCGGTGTCCGGAGCTGTGTTTGCCAAACCGATCCTCCGACGGTAGAACCCCTTGTCAACGGACAGAGTGTCGTACGAGCAACATAATTACCCTCGGATGCACGCATTTAACTTTCACCGAACATTAAACTTCACGTTTCCATTCCCCTAAGGCCTCGGACTACTTCGCGAAAGTGACAGCGCCGATACTCTCGCTGGCAAACTATCTTTAATCTACGCCTAATCGACCTTAACAATTTCCAAAATCATTCCAGCACGGTTTAAGTTAAAACAAACTCTCGATTTTTTAATTTTAAAGATTTTTCCTCCGGAATAAATTGGGGATACACATTTTAATCGAGGTCTCTCGTGACACCATCAAGTTTCTTTAACTTCTAGATTATTAAAGATAGCTGTGAAAATTTATACAAAAATTTAGAAACGGTTAATATTTGATTTTTCAAGTGGAATTTTATGCAGTCATAGTTACAGAATAATCCGCGGAAGCACGCACTCAACTTTCACCGAACGTTAAACTCTACTTCTTCATTTGTAGAAGCTCGTAACAAGTTTATAAAAATGACAGTGATTTGCGACACGAAAAGATGAAAATTATAGTTGGACCTTAAAATGAAATAAATAGTGAATTTTGTTGGGACACCCGGTATTTATATTTGCAACCGAACGAACTTATTTCACAATGCAACGTCGACTTCTCACAACGGCAAACACCTTCAACATTAAATTTTTCAAATTCTGCAGAATTCGCAGCAATTAAAGCGCACCGCGAGGTGCATAAAAAAGCGCAGCGGCTCTTCCGAGGCTCGATGCGAGAGCGATAAGCGATACAATATTTATAATGTCTAAATAACGCGAAACTTTCGCATCGGATTTCCATTCCGCCTCGAGATCGGGCCAATGCAAATGAAAATAATAATAGCAGTTATTTACGGCAGGCCTGAGCCGCAACGGCCGATTACCATAAAAGTAATAACAGCGAGCAGTAAAGAAGCATGACGGAATGAAAGCAATATAAACAAGAGCCGTGAGCGCGCGCGCGCGCGCGCAAGCGCAAAAGGAAACGAAAGAATAACCCATTCCCACTAACAATACCACAACTTTCGAGTTCACCAGTCCCAGTTTCGGGCCAGCAATTTCTAATTAGAGAACACGGACACGTGATGTATGTCAGTTCTACAGAAACGTAGAAGGTCTTCGCGGAAGGAGTACCTGAGGCCCGATCGCCTAATCGCCGGCAAGACTTCATTTGCATAGTTATGCAAACGTTGGGAACTAAGCGAAACGGTGTTCTCTGTTCCTTCGTCCCGTTCCGCGTTTGTCTCGCCCGTGAGCATGATCGCCCATTGCTATAAATGTGCCCGTGTTGCATGCGAAACCGTTCGTGCCACTGTGAGTCATAGTAGAATTGATCTAATGCAGTTCCACTGATTTTTAATAGTTCTAGCGTTTCATAGTTTCAGTCACGATTCAGCTTATTAACATTTATTTTATCGACTTATAATTAATGAAATACAATTCATTTCTTCAACTTAATTAAAATATTAGAGCGAGAGGTAAATTTGAACTTTCCAAATTTTTACTTTGCTCAGTATAATAATAATTCACCACAATTTCGAAAAATTCATGGCACAGAAGTTGCTCACCAAAGTCCTTTATTTTCCAGCTGACTAAAATTAATAATATTGGTTCTCAGCGCCTTGCAGTCAACGCCCAAAATTTATATTTTGCAGAAATATCCCCGGTCTAACAATAACTCGTCACAATTTCAAAAAATCGATGGCACAGAAGTTGTTCACCAAAGTCCTCTATTCTTTGACTCCTCTATTTTCCAGTTGACTAAAATTAATAATATTGGTTCTCAGCGCCTTGCAGTCAACGCCCAAAATTTATATTTTGCAGAAATATCCCCGGTCTAACAATAACTCGTCACAATTTCAAAAAATCGTTAGCACAGAAGTTGTTCACCAAAGTCCTCTATTGTTTGACACCTCTATTTTCCAGCTGACTAAAATTAGTATTGGGTCTCAGCGCCTTGCAGTTAACGCGGAAAATTTTTATTTTGCAGAAATATCCCCATGATAATTTAATACAATTTCAAAATCGATAGCAAAGAGAAGTTGCTGATAAAATTTCCTCTATTTTTCCAGTTGCAGCAAGGGAAGGAGCAGGAAGAGGAGTCCGCCAAAGGAAGCGGATTCGACGAAGGTTTAAGAAACGGAGGCACCGTCAAATATGTAGGGCCTAGTCGACGCTGAGGAACCTGGAGGATCCCGAAAGATAGCCGGGGGCGTCGCGATACCCGGCGTCGGAAGCCTCGACGAATAAAACCGTATTATTAGAGCTCGAGAGAGCAGCGGGGAACCACCCGCAACCGGCTTCCAGGGACTCCGATTAATCGAGATCCTTCTATCTTTTCCCTTCCACTTCTTCCTCTATCTTTTCCCTTCCTCCCGTCCTATCATTTCCCCTTTCTCCCTTTCCCTCGTTTCTAGGCAGCCCGGTTTCCAACGCAGCCATAAACATCCTAGAGAAGCGTCTCTCGCGGCGCCGGATCTCTGTTATTAAACGCATATCAATCAGCTGGTGTGACGGAGACGAAGAGAGAGAGAGAGAGACGTTCGCAGCGCCGATCAGGAAGAGGCTTTTGATGCGCTTTTAAACACGTCCCGGTTGATTTATCGGCCTCTGCCCCCTTCGATTCGGCGCTGCTCGGACCTCTTCTGGGTCCTTGGGCCGCGAAATCGCTCCATTAATTCGTCACGGCGCTCTGGATCCTCTGCTCTTCGAGTTAGACTCGTGGTTTACGAGTTTCGTTGCGTTTATCTCGTAATTGGACGGAGGATCTTTATGCAAGATGGAAATTGTCTTCATCCGTTCCAACGTGCTGGAGTCGGACAGACAGCTCTTTCTTCCTTTAATCGTCTTAATGGCTCGGAAATAATAGATACCCCCTCAATCCTTTTAATTTTTTCCACTGGCTTAGACCTCACCCACTCGGTTTTCTTGTAAACCAGTCAGATCTGTTGCGAGAGCTTGAAACTCAGTAGTTTTAATCGTTTAGCAATAATAGATAGCAATTCTCTTAATCCTCCCAGAGATTTAAATTTCACTCATTCATTTTTGTAATAAATTATTAAAATCTGCAGTCTGTTTATGATGTAGGTCGCAGTTCTAATGCTCGGGCGACGAAAGGTTTTCATGATTGCTCACCTACATTCGGACGGTTCAATTTATACAATTTTTCTTAATTTTTTAATGTCAAAGAGAATTTCTAAATTCACATCAATAGGCTAAGGATTGAACAGTGTACAAATAATTTCTCAATTGGAATATAGAATTTAGTATTTTCCGGAGGGGCCTAAGGCCCAAAAGAAGAGTTTTCGGGGTCCGTCGCGTTGGTGTAGGACAACGGGTCCTTTAGGACGAAGGTGCACGCGGCTGGTGTCCCAGCAGGGACAGAGAAAGGCGCGTCGTGTGGCTCGGATCGTTATCAGATTCGATCCAGCTTCCTGATAGTTAATTAACGAGTTCATTATGCACCCTTGCCCTCCGCCGGGGCCCGCTTCTTTTCAGGTTATACCGTGTGCAAGCCAGCCGAGGAGAGGACCTGGGCCCGAAGTGAGGCATTACGGAGATCCTCGGTAGATAGCGACGGGCCCGGTGGGTGGCGCTATTTTATTGCATCACGACTCCAACGGGGACCGCGGATACTGCACCGGGCCACGGCGATGCACTTTCAGAACTTCCAGAGACGCTCGTGAATCTTCGCCCGGCCTCGCCTCCGTATTCATCGGCCTGCCTTCAGCGTTAACCCCTTGCGAAACACTCTGACCGGATGCACGGTAACTCGCATAACCAGACTGCAAATCTGTATGCAAAATCGAAATTTTCTATATGCATTCTTGCGAACGCAAATTGCATTTGTATCATATTTATATTTATTTTCAAATGCTCTTCATCTTTTAACAACTCCAATGAGTCTAAAATAGAGAATGTTCTTGATTCTTCATAAATGCATAAAATCCGTAGTCTGCCATAATGGATTTTTATGAAAAATAAAAATTGAAGATACTGGAGCTACATAGACATTTTGCTTAGTAAAATTAAATAATTACTCCACACAGTATTTTCTCAAAAACACGAAGCGAATGAAATGATTGTAAAAAAGTAAATTATTATGTCAAATTAGTCCATGTAACACGGTTTGGAAGTATTTTTATCTTCGATTTGACATACTATTTGACCCGGCAGTGAACCGTTCGAGCCACTTTTTAACCATTCAAGAAATTCAGAGGAAAGGAGAAAAGCCATAAAATTGTTTTATGCTCTAGTTATTGCTAAATATAAAGTACCGTTTTAGAATAATCCCAACGTGGGTGTTGTAAAGATAGCTTTGTTACATTTTTTTTTTTACAATGGAATAAAACAGCCGAGTCTTCTTTCGATTCGAATAATGTAAACATTTCTGCAAATTCCGTCCGGAATATTCATGGTAAATTTTACCGCCGGGCGGTTAATTTTATAGAGAGAAAGATTAGCCAGGAAGATTACGATCAAATTAAAGAATGGTCGAGCACCTCTATCAACGTCGGAGCAACTAGCGCACAGAAGACACTAAAAAATAGCATACACTAGTTTTCCGCACCAATTATTTCGAGAATATACAATTCGACTGTTCCGTAGCCATTCCGACGTTTTTCAGCTCGTTAATTAGAATATTTAAAGACTGAAAGACATCGGTTCCGAAGGATGCACAACTGCCGCATCTAGATTAACCTAATCTAATGGAAACCAGCCGAACCGTGCTAACCGCGTTTTCTTTTTCATCGCAGAAATTCAAGGATCCCTGGCTCTGATTTTCAGCATTTGCGAATTCATTGAGCTAGTTCTCTCCCACCTGAATTATTTATCTTACTTTCAAAGATCCTGCTACATGCTGTTACAGCTCAAAACCACTAAATACAAATTTTTCGGGTAGATCCAAAAGATACTATAACCCGTTAAACTCACAATTAAAATTAATTAGCGACACTATTCTCTTTTCACGCGAACTCTTCAGCTCGCTAAAATTAAGAATTCACTAAAGTCATGCTATTGGTACACAAGACCCATACCCTCCTAGGCCTATTTAATTCTAATTAGTGGACTTACGAATCCAGGTTTTTTTTCAGGACCGCTGTTCGACTCTTCAGGTTCTACGCTCTCCGGGTTGCGGTTCGATGCAAAGTTCGGCTCGCCGTAAAATCTGTCAGTCGCAAGATTTACTCTTGGCCGGGACGAGGGTAAAACGGTGCCATTAACGCCCTGTTTGCGCATACCTAATAACCCAGATTACCCGGTCCCGGTAATCACTTTGCGTTAAAGACGCGCTAAAACCCGGCCCCGGCCTCGAATTCTTCAAGAACCACGAAGAGTCTCTAGGCGGCAGTGTGTATGTGTGTGTCCGGGGCCCACCCCCATCCCTTAGGCTACCTCTGATCTTCCGCCCCTATTTAATTTCCTGGAAAACACCGCGGCGGTTTCTGGGTGCAGAGCCATCAATCACCGGGGCTGACATCCAAGCTGTAATTTGGCTAACCCGGTGCGCAGCCCTTCTTTTCGCCCTTTTACCCGATGCCTTCGCACCCTGCGAACACTGTCCGCTTCTTCGCCCGCTCTTCGACTCTTCTTCCTCGTCCTGGAGTCCCCTACGAGGATCTCTATACCTTTAACTCCTTCTGTGAAGGGCTAGCCCTTTACACTTGACAAAATTCGCGCGGTTAACAAATTATTTAATATATTTTATTTTTCGTTACTCTAGTAAATAGTCTATAGAAATTAATTTTTAGGTATTCTCTCTTTCTCTTTTTTTAATTATGATACCTCGTATATGCAGTCGAATACAAATTCGCATACGCATTCCCAGAAGGAATCATAGGACAGTCCTCACCGAAACTATTAATTTTTTCTTCAAGTCGATCTACAATCGTCTGAAAAGACTGCGGCCACTTTTCGTCTTTATGACGTAGGCCAAAAATTTTATTAGACGGACTAATTCGCGCTCCGGGCGCATAGAGCTTCGCATTCCTAGAGCAAATCGTTCCGGCCGGCGAGGAGTAGCATTCCTTTCGAAGTACTCTTTTGTTCCTGAAGAAGGAACGCGTGAGAAGAGTATACCGTGGCCAGTCCGGCCGGCGCGCCAGTAATTTCGGCGTGTGCACGCTGACGAATTTATGAATGGCGGGATGTATTTGAATGTTGCCAGGAGGGACGGGTCGCGTCTAGCCCGTTGTTCCTCGAGCAGCGATATTTAGGACGGGGGATTTCGAACTGGACTAGGCCGGTCCGAGGCCGAGATGTAAATCATTCCGAGTTCTCTAGCGCCACCCCTATAATCACCGGGACCTGGCCGGTGCCGCTTCCTTGACCGGGACGAACGCGCGGAGAAATTTGCGCCCGGTAACAACTCCGAGGATCCCGAGGATCCCGAGGATCCAGCGCTCATGTGTGGTCCACGAACCGACTGATTCCGATCATCTTCCTGCTGGGGATCGTTTCATTAGCTGGAGATAGTTCGCTACGGTCCTGGACAAGATGGTGCCTGTGCGCTATCTTTAATTTCCGAGTGAAGTCGGTATAG
>CM052124.1:1970482-2014730 GCA_028454245.1 Halictus quadricinctus
GATGGTGCCTGTGCGCTATCTTTAATTTCCGAGTGAAGTCGGTATAGAGAAAACAAAAATTAATCACTGCGGATTTCAATTTTTATTTACCTATAGCAACGTTAATCGATTCTTATGAAACCTTGTGCAAGCATAAAACTCGTTCAGATCTCACGGAATGCTTATATTCAATTTTCACTATAGGCACAGGGGTAAGGAAACTAAAAATTGTGAGCCTTGATTTTTTCTTCGCAGTTTAGCAACCAAAAAATTTGTTTAAATTCATTTTTGTATTACCTACTGAACTAATTTTTCTAACATATGAAAAAGAGATTCGAGTCATTTGGTTCAATTTTAAATAGTCAGTTTTCACTTAATTTTGTCCCTCACTGTAAATTAGAGGAATTGTCAAGTGAAATGTATCTAAATTTGAAGCATAAGTATTGAATAGATCAGGCCGTGATAACAATTTGATCAGCCTTAATTCTAGCTATTCTCTTCAATTTGTCAGTTTCCACTGCTTGGACATTTTTCGGCGAATATAATTATCGGGATAATCAATCGTGCAAATAACTTATCATTGTGGGTCGCTCGAATAAATTTTTGTGATTCGACCATCGGCACGTAACCGCGACAGAGGACGATGTGGCGGTCGTAGAATTGGGTAAAGTTTTATGGGAATTTCTGGCGTGCAACGGGACGATCGTTCTCGTGTGTTGATGTAAATGCATGAAATTCACAGTCCACTCGTCTAGATGTACAGCGATAGCATCGCTGCAGTTTAGCCGTGGGTTCGCGGAAAGGTCGGCGCCTATCGGCCGCGATAACGTGGCAAATATTCATAGCACGGGGGGCAGGTCTTTGACTATACTTGCACGTACGCGCCATGAGGTCGCCGAGAGTTTCATACTCGCCGAGTTCAATGTAATTTCCATGCCGCGAACACGCCGCCGCGCCGTAGGCTAAGCGTATTCACTGCCGTTCGAAAGTTTAGAAGCTTGTTATCATTCCAAACAAACAAATCTCGACGACTGCATCCGTCATAAATAACTGACACCATTCTTCCGCCGCGGACGAACAATTTATTCATCGGCCACTCATTTCCCGGACCAATTAACTCCATAAAATAAAGACTGGAAAAAATTCGTGGAGTCTGCATTCATTTTTGGCGAAGCAAGGAATTTCATGGAAAATAAAAATTTTTCAATCGCAAGACACTGAAGTCGAATAAAAATTCGAATAATTTTTGATAAACCTTAAAGGTGACCTTAATGCAAAATAAAAATGTTCACTCCCTGTTTGCCTTAGTTTTTCGCTCCCAAATAAGGCGATCAAGAGAATTGTTTAAAAAAGAATTGTACACAGGTAGTTAAAGATTGTTCAAAAATACAGCCACAGAAGATGCATATATATGATCTCTGTAAATAATTATTTCCTCACATTGTACTGGAGTTTACAGTACACGGACATCTCGACTAATTAAAAACTGATTCAAACGATAATTACAAACGATAGGGTAAACGTGATTGGTCAAGCTTGATCGCCTCGTTTACTCGTAGTCTATTTACCGGAGTAGCGGAAATATCAAGCAAAAGTTCTGCAACGAATGCGCCGCGATGCACCGCGCTGCAACTGCATCGCACCGCAGTAGAATTTCACGCGGCCGATAAGGAGATCATGGAAAGTCTTCCATCGCCGAAAAAGGAAGCAATCAGCGGATCCTCGGTCCCCCTCTCGTTAGCGGGTTGCCGGCTCGCGGCTTTATTAGGTGCAAATTGCACAGGTTGGCTCCGTCCTCTGCCGATCCGTGCTCGTTGGTCGCTTCCGCTCCTACGGCGATTTAAATTCGCGGATCATGTGAATCGGCGATAATGGTGCGCGATGCGGCGACGTGGCGGGGGGAACACGTGTAAAACGCCCGGGCTGCAGTCTAGATACGCATCTTTATGCAGATCGCATTTCCATCGATGCTAATCGCCTCCTATCGCGGGCCCGCCCGCCGGAAAAACGATTGTATGGAGAACGGGCCACCGAGCGCACTGCACTTTCGCGGGCAATTTATGCACATTAGCAGAAAACCAGCTTGCACCAGCTGATTAGTCCCGGAAGCCTGCTATCGATTTTACAGACATTTTGCACTCGTGATTTTCACTTTTTCACACTGATATCTAACTTTTCCTAGGTTCCTCTCATTATTTCTACGAGATTTCTAGAAGCTATAAATGCTGGTAAAATGTCTCCGAAACAAAATTAAAGTGCCGCGAAATCTGTTTTTCTAACGAGACTAATTTCACCTCCCCTGCACTCTGGGTTTTAATATTTTTCTGTAGATCCACGTGGACATTTTATTCGATTAGTATGACCAGATAGACTATTTTTGCCCCAAGATAAAGGCACAGGTACAATTCCCAGAGACAATAATTTGACAAACCACGATCGCTCCTCGCGATCGTGTCAGGGATCGAACAATGCTATTCCAGATTTAATTGATAAACACGCAACGGTGAGTGGAGCTTCAAGGCTGGTTGGAACGGCGGAGGAACCGAGGAACGAAGACTCGAGGAGCATTGTTTGCACCTGGGGGGAACACACGCGACGGCCGTGCGAGAGTCGATCTTACGCACGACGATGACCGGATCCGATCGCGACCCTGTCCATGGGACCGTGATATCTGGAATCTGGTGAATGCGGGACCGATGGTCAGATCGAGGCCATTACCGAGCAGAAAACCCGGATAACATCACACGGCCCGTGTCGAGATAACGTTGCACATCGGTTGCTCGCAGCTTGCAACAAATACTGACAATGAGAGAACCAGGAAAATCGAAGGCGAACGAACCGGATCGATTTTTCCCTTGTACGTACAACGAACCTTCTTACTACACTGCGGAAATCTCCGGGAACTCAAATCTGCAAAATGGAAAATCTACTGATCAATTTACAACTGTCCAAACAATTAAAATATCAAGTACAATTTTTTTCAAAGCCTTACACGTCAAGTGCAATTTCGTTCAAATCCTGAAAAGTCAAGTGCAATTTTCTCAAAGCCTTAAACACCAAGTGCAATTTGGTTCAAGCCCTGAAAAATCAAGTGCGATTTTGTTTGAGCCCTGAAAAATCAAGTATAATTTTTTTCAGAGCCTTAAACATTAAGTGCAATTTTGTTCAAATCCTGAAAAATCAAGTGCGATTTTGTTCAAAGCCTCAGACATAAATTGCAATTTTTTCAAGCCCAGAAAAGTCAAGTACAATTTTGCCCAAGTAACGAAAGCTGTTCGAAGCCTTAAAAATCAAGTACAACTTTATTTCATTCAACATCTGTCCCATTGAATGAAAAATAAAACATGCAAAACTAGATTGGGGTGGTTCAACTATCACCGGATTATTCGATAAGCTGACAATAACAAATACTGAAGAATTTCATAAATTATTTCCACCTTTCTACTATTTGATCAGGAGAACCCTCACAGGTGTGTTCGAAGGATCAGTAAAAAGAGTAATTGATCCTTCCAAAGTATTGAATTAAATTCCCACCCGAAAGCGGGTCATCAATTTCCTTTACGAAGGAAAGAAAAGTTCTGAATATCGAAGTAGTTCTACCTGCACCTGGAAGAGCGTACAGAACCAGAAGAAAACGAACAGTGTACCCGTTCCAGATGGCTCTTCAGGATAACGAAACAGGGTAGCTAGAGTTGCATATTCCTCTCTAGTTTACGATTGGTATGCAACGTCAGCTTGTATCAATATCCCGAACGAGACATTGAAAAAAGCTAAATGTTCTCCGCAAAGTGAGTTCCACGCACCTGGAAGACGATCAGCCGGCAGGATCAGAGCAAAAGCAACAAGTACCATTACAGGTGGCTCTGCGGGATCGGGAAACAGGGTAGCTAATCCTTTTGTGTTGCGTATTCCTATCGAGCGATTGCTATGCTACATCATCTCACATCTATAATCCGAATGAGACATTGAAAAATCCTGTTCTCCACAAAATGGTCTACACACTTGAAGGACACGATCAAATAAAAATGGTAGCTGATCCTTCAAGTGTTGCGTAGTCCTGTCCAAGATTAGATCAGTGTGTGTCCACGTCGCGAACCATCCAAAAGTCCTAAATATTCTCTATAAAGAATTCTACACACCTGGAAGACAATCGGCGAATAGAATCAGAACAAGAGCAGCAGGACATCGTCGCAGGTGGCTGCACCTGATCACCGTGGCAGGGTAGTGGTGCACCGAGTCGCATATTCCTCTCGAAAACCAATAATACCCTGGCGTTCGCGTACTGGTGGCGGTCAGAAGGAACGGTAACGATCCATCGAACTGTGGGTTGAGTAAGAGGCCCAAGCGAGAAGGTAAGAAATCGTCGGTAGAGGGGACCGAAGGGGACCAAAGGGAACCAAAGAGGACCAAAGGGGAGCCAGAAGAGGGGGAGAGCAGAAGGAGGTGAGGGCCGGCTGCCGTGGTGATTCAGGACGATCCCGCTTATTAAGTGGAGGCGAGTCCAGGGACGTGGAGGCCGGTGTATTATGGTCCCGCGGAGTGCCGGATGAGAAGATGGAGATAGGTGGGTACAACAGGGCAGAGGCGCTCGCGTTGCTCTCTCCTCGGCTCTCGAACGCTCCACAAACCGCTATTATTTATATTAAGTTTAATGCAACTACGTGACTGAATCCTCCCGGGGCCGGCGGGCCCCCCCCGTATCATTAGTATACGCCTATTATTGCATTACTCCGTGCCCCGACGTAGCCAACGTGCGGTATTACAACGAGATGTGTGTATACCGGGTGGACGATGACCTCTCTCTCTCTCAACGCGAAAAACCGGAACCCCCTCACCCCTACCCTCTCCTCTTCTCCTTCTCTTTATTGGTTCCACCCTTTCTTCGATCCTGCGGCGAACGCACGGGGGATGGACCCATCCCAGATCCTGTCCCGTCGCCTTATCGCCGCAAGAAATCCTGCGAGAATACGCTAATGTGCCCCGGCCGAGTGTTAACGATCTCCACGCCTCGTTGGCTACAGTATCTAGTGTTACGTCTCTCATTGAACAGCGTTTCTTAGATTGCATTTTCCAGGGGAGAGGCGACCAGTATAGCACTCGGCAGTGTGTTCCGGTTTTCGATCCTGCCCACCACGAATTTTCAGGAATTTTTTCCAGGTTTCCAACTGCTTTAGATTGCATTCCTTTATTTCAGTCAGTCCAACAATACAGCAAAGTCCGAATCTAAGCCCAGTCCTCGGGTCCGTGCTGTGACATAGATCGTGTAGGGCTACGTACGTACTAAACCACTAAATACAGTGCAGATTATATATCGTGTTTAGTGTCGTTTTAATCAGAAAAATGCCACGAATCAGTTGGAGAAAGTACCATAAAAAAAGTATTGAAAAATAAAGAAGTTTTTAAATACTCCTCGCGGGGTTTGGCCCCTCAGTGGAGGGGACAGGCGAACTGACTAAGATCGTGTAGCTCCGTTCGGGTTCGATTCAAGACTTTACTGTAACAGTAATGTGCGTCACTGGAATGAAAATTGCATCTCTACCGTAAACTTTGAATTAATTTTAGAATCGTGTATTTGAACGAGTAACACGTAATATAGTCTTCGCTAACAATGCAAAGGAATGCAGTGTTGTATGCGATTCACCGCAGTGGAATCGCAAGGATAAAATCGTTTAGATTATATAGTTCGCTCGACTGCGCCAAATGCATAAGATCGCGAGTCGATCGATCACCGGGCCGCTCATCAAAGCGATCCAAAGAGGGTACTCGAGGATCGAGGCAGCGTTGCGGTGCGGCGATAGCGCACCGTCTACCGGGAACAAACATAATTCCTCTCTCATTGTAGTTGCTACACGTCTTGACTTAATAACAAGCTCTCGGGCTCGCGTCGAGAGGCCACTGGACTACCAGCCACTCCTCTTCCGAGGGACTTTTATCGTTTTCCTGACGGCTGCTTCAAAAAATACAGGCCGGATGATTTGTATACTGATACTCGGGCGTGACGACTATACTACCTTCGCTGTACCAACCTGGTTGAAACGATCTCGCCACCGCCTAACAATTTCCAAAATATCCGTAACCCCCCAGGGTGGCGGTAGCTAGGATATTTCTCGATCTCGGAACGGTCACGGTCGATTCATAGCGATCTAGACTGCTCCGAGCGATGGGTCGACTCCGTCATAATTGCCAGCGGACGCGTACAAGGTAACAGGATAATTATGACGAGACAACGACGCGGATGCTACGAACCGCAACACGCCTAATCGGCCGGTTCGGATAGAGGCTCTCCCAGAAATTTGTTTGGGGAAACCATTTTTCACGGACGGACAGTAATAACAGCCGATCCCGATTGCGACCCGTGATTATGTTCGCTCATAGCCGACCTCCTCTCTCTCTCTCTCTCTCTCCCTCTCTCTCTCTCTCTCACTCACTCGAAACTGAGCAGATTATTTTATTCGAAGAACTTCGAATTCTGGATCGTTCATTTGTGCGATCGTTGAATTTGCAGAAAAATTCGCTGCTTCGATTTTTAGGTACCCTGTCACTATAAAACAGTGTACAAAATTTTATTTACTGTATTTTTTAGAATTTTATTTTTACTAGACTGTAATCGGTAGAATTTTAGTTTTTCTAGACTGAAATCGGTAGAATTTTGTTTTTCTTAGACGGTAGAATTTTATTTTCGACTGTAGCCCACCGAATTTGATTTTCGTTAGACTGTTGCAGCAGAGTTGTAGAACAGTTAGGTCTGATTCGCAGCCTGCAAGATTTACAATTTTCGAAGAAGCTGTTTGAGATTGCGGGGAGAAGACTTCACGGTTTGCGTAGCCTGCAATTATTGCAACAAATAATCGCGAGAAGGGAGCAAAGGGTTAACCGGCTGGTTTGGGACCGATTAAAATAAAAATGAGGGGGGAACGATCGTTACACTTATTATTTCTTCAACTCTGGATAGCGAGTATCGTCGACGATAACGACGGGAGGATTTATATCCAGAAGGACGATCGATCGGCCGATCCCGGAGATATTTCCAATTTATTTATTACACCTCCAACGGTGAGTTACGCCAACAGGAAGTCGGTGTCGCGTTATTATTGCGGGGAAGCGCGGTCATGCTCCTCTTGTCAGCGACAAGACGTATATGTAGCCGACTATAGTGAACTACCACCTGAAACGCCTACAAACCGTAACCTTTTGAATAACTATAGCTCTTAACAGTCCTGACACCATCAGCAACCACATTTATTAAAGCGAATTTTTGGAGGACAAAATATTTTATTCTCAGTCGAGAAAATTGGAAATATTTTTGATTCTATATACTTTGATTTCTTTTTATTCTAATAAACATAAAAATAGGGTTGAACTTCTTGCAAATTTAGAGCTTGTGAATAAGTGGGGAGGTGTGTATCCTAATTCAGATTAAATTTAGAAATTGAATTTAAGTTCATAGATAAATATTGATAAAAATTTACAATTTTGGGAAGCAGGCGCGAAACAAATGGACAGTTTCGGATATTCTCGTGCAAAAATTTATAATTCGTTTATGGTGCAACGTAAGGGGGACTCTCGCTATTCCTACGGTGCCGAAGAGTTCTCTATGCCAGCCGCGGCGCAGCACGGACATAATATCTCCTCGCCATCATTTATTCCTTTATTCCCGCCCGCCTCTATCGGTAATTAAGTTACGTACATTATTTCTCGGCGGCTATTCGTTTCTGTCCCGGCCTCTGGCAGCCTCCCCTCGAGCCTGCACCCCTCGCCCACCGTTTTCCAAGCCGATAAGGGCACGTCGGCGGATGCGGCCGAAGTTAATGAATCGGAAGGAATAACGGCAATCAGCGAAATATAAATGAGGGACAGTGGAAGCGATCCTTTGGCTTGCGCGTCACGCACGCACCGTGACTCACGCCGAGCCGAGCCGAGCCGAGACGAGAAATGGAGCTTAATTATGGGAATCGGTGGCCTGTCTGCTGATAACCGCCCCCGGGGATACGTCACCTGCTGATAACTCGAACCTTAAACTATCGATAAAAATTTTTAGGAGTTCATTTGGCACTTTTCACACAATTTAATATTTCTCAATATTTGCTCAAGAGAATGTTCAATATTTGCACAGAAATCCTAAAATTTTAATGGGACACCGCAGCAGTATTTTTAAAAGTGTGTAAATGATAAATAAGATGAAAGAGTGAATTTAATTACCAATTGTAATGATTTTTGTTTCGCCTTGAAAAATATCCCAGGACCTGAAAACCCTGCTTAAGCGGGGGAATGTTAGGCAAAGCGAGATTTTCCCGGGGGTGGAGTGGGGGTTGAAGGAGCGACGGGGGTGGTCCGAAAAACCGGAGCGCCGAGGTGGAAGCGTAGAGACAATGCCGGTCGCAATAACTCTGCCGGCTGCGAGATGTGTTTTTAATTCCGCATAAGTCCGGCAGCGTGACGGGGGCGGCAGGTGGCTCGAGGGGGTGGGTTTTCCCCGGGGGAGAAGACGTTATTAGCGGGGGCATTAATCAGAGCACGCCTAGCCGGTCTAGATGGAGCGGAGAGGAACGACTAACGGAGAAAAAAAGAAGATGAGGGTGGTTCGTGGCGGGGGTGGAAACCGGGCGGGGAGGGGGGTCGGGGTTGAAGGGTGGAGGAAGGGGATAGTTGAGATATGAAACGAAGGAAAACTTAGCGAAGCCATCCCCACCGCGGTGCTCGTTCTTCAGGGTGTCGGTGTTCTCTTCTAACCCTCCCTTTCCCTCTCTCTCCCTTTCTCCGGTAGTTTCTCAACCTCCTGTTTCATCCCTGTTCCCTTGGTTCCTACAGCCCCGAAGAAGGGCAGCGCCTCGACGCGGCTCACAGATGAACCGTTTTAATGAAAAGATGGCGTCCAGGCGGGGGGAAGGGGTGGGGAAGGGCAGAAAGAGACGGGGAGCCGAGATACCGAAGCCCGGGGGTGGGAGAGGGTTGCTTTAGTTCGCTCATCAGAAACCACTGCATGAGTCGCGGCTCAAATGAAATTGCCGCTATAAAAATGATGCCCGTGTATATGCCCCGGGTATTAGGTAGCCGCCCCGGAGACCGTTGCCCTGCGCATCCTCGTTGCAGATTCGCCGATGCACCCTGACACCCTGCACCGAAATTGCTTTTTTAGAGAAAGGTTTCACCGTCGCGACGGCGATCGCGGACCGATCAGGTCGATGATGTTGATGGCCGATCGGTTGCTGGTAAATTCATTGTTATTAGTAGACCGTGGATTTTTATGCAATATTTCTTTCATTGCAGGACACAGGGGCTAAAATTTACTTTTCCCGATAACTGTAATCAAATGAAAGCAATATAAAAGTATTTTGAAATTCTTCTTTTCTATTTTCGGTTTGTTGCATCCACAGGAAAAATATTATGGACAAATAGTAACATTTTTAGTTTAGCCTGCATAGGGTACCCTCTTTCGACCCCTACCCAGGGCTGGTAAAATAAAGTCCTATGGCTTCTATAAAACTTAAAGTGGCTGACTACTCGAACGGTCTGGAACTATCTACTATATATTATAGTAATTTGAATAAATTGACAGAAATGTGATGCTGTAGATGTTTTTCTTTAACCTTTAGGGCTCGAGTGGCCAAATGAGGGTGCACTAAGTATCCCTATACCTTTATCCAAAATATTGCTTGCATTACTAAATTCGTTTCCACCTAATAAATGACTGAACATTCAAATATTATATGAAGTACATTGTCACATCAGTTACGTGTCCATAAAATGAAGGAAAATAGAATGGAAATATTCTAGTTAATAATATTCCGATCTATCATTCCAGATTGTTGTGTCTGCTCGCTTAAAAAAAAAATCTATTCGCCGGAAAACGCAACGAAATCTACACTGTCCAGAAAATCGTCTCCTCGTCACATTACGACGCGACGCGAGGCGTCTTGTCCCTCCGCCCTTCTAATTACACATCGCAATGGGGCGTCACTATAGGGGTGTTAGGGGGGTTGGGGGGTTGGTGTGGCTGGCAGCGGGAAGACAAAAAGGGATCGGCGGCGGCTGGTTCTTAGCCAGGCGAACGGCGCGCCGATTAATAAAAGCGGGAAAGCACGGCGCGGAAACTGCCGAGGATTTTCCAGTCACGTTCGCCACCGGCCGGAGTTAATTTACGAAATAAATAATATCTTCTTCTTGCGCCGACCGACGGCTTGCGGGGGTGGAAAAAGAACAAGGGCGGAGAGACGAGAAGCGGGGGCGGTGAGGTGTGCGTCGGGGAAGACACCATGCGAGGGTTGAACGCCAAAGAAGTGGGGGTGAGAGAGAGACTCATAAAGCTGCCTACGTGTCGAGCGTAATGAGAACCGGTGATTTTTCTTTCCGCGCTCGCGAATGTAAAAGAAAAATGAACGTGTTCCACCCTTCTCTCCTCCTCTTCTTCTTCTTCATCCCTTATAGCACACCCCTTGCTCCAGCCGCTTTTGCGTCGGTGGTGCGTGGTAGCAGGTGAGGTCAACATTTATAATTTTCAAAATTATAAGAACGTGTCTATTCAAATTTCTAGCAGATATTCTATAATTTATACCCGAAGAAATAAATTCGATGGGATGCATCTTTACAATTTTAATAATCGAAAATTAAAAATATAGGACAATTTGACCTAACATAAGCTTACGGTTAAGAGAGCCCTTAAAGGGTCACCCGTATTGCTTGTCCAAATCTATAAATTATTTTTTGCACTAATATATTGTACCAAACCCTTCTAGCTTTTATACTTAGGGCATCAAGGTCTTCAATTATGGGATGCCTTTAAACGTGTTTGACAAAGTCACTTTTTGTCGTAAATGCATCGAACCCGCGGTCAAATTCTAAAGCGTAATTAATTCCAATGTGCTTTTTCTCGAATATAAAATTGAATAACAAAGACCGACACACACCGAACGGCAATAGAGAGGCCTGGTAAACAATACTTACAACACAACAGGCTTCCAGGGACCCAGCAGGCTGCAGACCAATTAATAGAGAGCTTTCCAAAAAAGCCCGGTTATTCGACATGGATTAATCGTCCTTCGTCACCGATTTGCGCTGCTCCCCGCGGCGGGACAGTTTTATTTCCGCTAGACATCTCGCGGCGACACAATGCCGGAGCTCCGTTTCTTCCACGTTTTTTTTTTCTCTTACCTCTCTCCCACCCTCTCTCTCTCTCTGTCTCTCTCCCTGTCTCTCTATCTCCTTTCGAACAATCCGCTTCTTTCACCGTGGAACACGTGGAATTCCTTGCAAAGTGCAGCGCAGCGAGCTGTGCTGGTCGGGATCTGCGAGGTATCCGAGGCAAAATCCAGTGGCGAGCCGAGCAGAAAAGAACTGTCAGACTGTCGTCACCTCCGCGACGGTCTGTCGTTGATTAATGGCCGTAATATTCCACCGTATACGGTGACCCAGGTGACATCGAGCCTCGTTATATATAATACCGGCGCGCAGGTACAGGTGCAAGAATATGGCGGACCGAACGGCTTCTATCCGGAACGGACGGCAAGAACTTCCTGTCAGGGAATTAGCGGCAATCTTCGACCTTCCTGGAAAACCACGCAATTTCACTTCAATTTTTACTATAACGCACGCGAGTTTATTCGTTCCAGAACAATGCCCTTCCCGGACCCAGTTGTCAACATGCCCAGAGAAAGTGTTCATGCAAATTGAACATTTTCTAACTGAACTGCAAGAAACCGGAGGGTAATATTTAACTCAAAAAATTTTTCTTAATATGTTTACCAGGTTGAAAATATTTATAGTGTACTTGAATTTTACTAACTTTTTTACAGTTTTAAATTACACCTCATTTTTGTCACGAATGCACAAGGTCCGCTGTCTAATTGTGATCCTGTTCATAATTGTAGCAAGCAAATGTTAATAATTCCAGGCTAATCAATTTAAAGTTGAAGAAAATTTAAATTTAAATTAAAATTTAAGTAACAACATCCAGTTAATTAAGTACAAACATCTAGTTCGATTTCCTAAACTGTGATTCGTACAGTTTAGTAATTGTGTACAAGTATAGTGATTAGTGTGCTGTGGATCCGACGGAGGAGCAGGGGATTCTGAAAAATTTTGTATGTATTTTATAATATAGAATTAGTATTCGTATGTGTATCATAGGATATAGAATTTTTCCTCATATTTTGCAACTTCGAATTTTTCATGTAAATTTCGTAAATTTCTTTCAATTTCGTTCGGTCACACAATGGAGTCCGCAGTCTGTATAAATAACCAAATTAATCTCACAATCAACAAACCGTCTGAGAAGACGAAATTGAACAGCGACAAAGTTATGTATTTATTATGATATCGAACGTCGACTGGGTACCATTGGCAAGCCAAGTAGATAATCAAGGAGCTCGTGGAGTGAGACAGTAAGGTGCCGAGGAATATCCCGTGAAAGATCAAAGTGACGGGGACCATTTGAGGCAGGATCGAGGCAGGATGCAAAAAAGTGGTAGGCACACACAGCAGTATGTTTCCAGAAGCGGAGGCGGGATGACCCGGTTGGCTAACGACGTGGGAATAGTCCTTGGGCACCACCTTCCTCAGGTGAGCAGGTTTGGCCCGTTCTTTGCCAGCGGACTGGTCGCGGCTGCTCTCGAGGTGACATGATTGCATCGCTTATTGGCCGCTGGATTCCGTCGCTCGTCTCTCACCCCCTCGTCCGTATCGCTCTTGATTGGCCGGGGTGTCGTTCTGAATCGTTGCCACCATACGTTCCGCACGAAAAAACGCACCTAGAGCCGGTAAGTGCGCTAATTGGTACCGGTGTCGCTGCCGTATCCCTTTACTGACCCGGCACTACTCGTTTCGCGAGTTTGCTGCATTTTATAGTCGGACTGCTCTTCTCTGAACGCACAATTTTCTGCTGGACGATCGTCACACGTTCGGTTCCATACAGATTCATTGTTATATTGCTTTCATTGTTGTTCCTACTGTGTTTATCCTGGCACTCCCAAGCCTCGAGCCGGCACGCGGATCCCTGGGGGTGGGGGGCTCTTCGAACACATACTCATTTCTTCCAAAAAAAAATTGTTTCCTAAGAAAGGTATTGTGATATTGAAGTGTCTGATACTTTACATTGCGTTTAGACGTATGTATATATGAAATGGAAAGAAGATACAGTGATTTCTCGATATATGTCGCCAAGGCCTCGATGATAAATGTCATTGCCGGCATACGGACTGTAATTTTCTACGCACTGTAATTTCTTCCCTATAGCAACGGGACCTGGGAATATTAAACTTAAATGTTAACAAACGACGATAAATAATTTCTTGAGAATTTTTTACCCAAGAAGAATAGTGCTAATTTAAAGTTTTCCTGGCTATGGGTTCGAGGAGCCCCCTTTTGGGAGTGTCAGGGTTAATTTTGCGAATTTTCGTGACCATCAGAAGAGTTAGGTTAGTTCGCCTAACGAACGGAATGAGGAGCCTAGTGGCCAGGGAAGGCTAGTCTGGAAGCAGTACTTAGGCGAGTCACGATCGATCTCGCGCAGGAAACGGATATCGGGATATTACGGATTTGGTATCGATCGCGGGCTTAATCCTCGATCGGATAATGGAGGTTCGGCTGATAATTTATTCCCGGTAACAAGACGTCCTCCTCTCGGACCGGCGATGTTAGACGGTTTTTCAGCGTGCTCGGTAGTTGGTTGTCGAACAACACGCACCGAATACAAATCACCCGTCCTGTCCCCTTGTACACCCGGTCGCGGGCAAAACACCGATCCCGCGAACCCGGGGACTTCCAAATCGACTCGTAAATAAATTCCCGGGAAACGGGCTTTTTGCGGGCCGTCCGGCCCGACAACCGGCGCAAGTAACAGCGTCTAAGAAACGTACCCGTAGAGCTTCTTCGTGCCCCGTGCAAAACCTCGAATATCCGGGCAAAACATCCACCCCGTCCATTTAAGCTCTTCCCGACGATCCCCTAGATCATGGAACCTGGTCGCCGGTCTATTTCCTGCGGACGCGTCACGGGACGCCTCTTATGCGAGTCGGCCAATTTAGACCCTTATACTTCGCTCGCTGCAAATTAATTTCTTATATTGCTAAGCAATCTTAAACTTCCCCGAGGAAATTATTTTGGAACGTGCAGCATAATGCGAAACGAGACTTGCATTATTTTCTTATGAGATTTATTGTTAAATTATTACCTTGTGCTAGCAGGTTCTACATTATTTTCTAGGGTAAACAGTTTTATTGCACTTCTGTTCCCTATACATTGATTAGAAACATTTTTATTTCTCAAGGAAAAATTGTAAAGGAAAATTGAAATAACCTAGTTCCAATTCCAATTAACCAACAGTGATCCTGGAGAAATCAAAACCAGTAAAATTAATAATGGATATAACATAGTAATAGCGCAGAGTGGCATAAATTTCCCGAGTCGAATCACAGCGGAAAATCGAGTGAGGATCGAGCGGGATCTAAGATGAGGGATCTCGACGCGGATGATTCCAACATCGTGTTCAGGCAGGCGTGACAGCTCGTTAGCTATAATATTCGATTGGATCTCGATCGATTAGGTATCGGCATCGTACCTGGTTCTTAGATTCTCTCCTTTTCTCTCTCTCCCTCTCTCTCTCTCTCTCTCTCTCTCTCTCTCTTATCCGTTTTCTCGTTTTCCCCTTACAGATAAGGATAAGTTAGGTATAGGTCTCTCGATCATTTCATACCTTTATCGTGAAATAATGATAATAAGCTTCGGCTCGGGAGCGAGCTTGGTTCTCTCTCTCTCTCTTTCTCTCTCTTTCTCTCTCAGGAGAGAGAGAGGAAGAAACGGGAGGGTAAAAAGGACTCGGAGATCTCGATGATGCTGCGTACGGATCCACGGATGGGGTAGAGGGAGGGGAGACAGGTAACAGATAGGTGATCGTTCGGTGCAACAACAGATCGTAACGAACTCCGTTTAATTTCGGTAAAAAAGCTTTATTACGCCCACAAACCTTCTATCGGTGACCGTCGACCAGCGAAATTGCATCTTCTTCTCCGACGATGAAATTCCTTTTCATAAAAACCAACGTAAAACGCGATAACGTTCAATTACCAGGGGGCCCGGTAAAAGTCCGCGCTGTGGATATATGAACGTTTTTCGGCATTTTTTCCCCTCCCCCGCGCACCCCTTTTCCGAGCGGAACAGGTTTATGAAATTTTTCGTGTCTCACCTCTCTCTCTCTCTCTCTCTCTCTCTGTCTCTGGCTATCGCGTTATCCTGGAAAGTGTTCGAGAATAATTTTTATTTGCACTATTGCAGAAAATAATGTGTTCACAATGAGCACCCAAAATGGTACCTTCCGATTCTAAATGTTAACCAATCTGTAGCCATTCGAGGCTCCAGTGGTTCAATCAACGTGTACTCACGGTTTTCATTAATGTTTTTCATTGTGTCGAAAGATCCACTACGTCGATCGACTTCGAACTTAGTATACACCCTCGAGACATCTAGCACTATAGTCTGTACCATTATCAAGTCAGCCTAATCGGTCGTTCCTGTGTTACAACCCGCGGAAAGTTGCTAACCCCTAAAAGACAATATTCAGATCCTGAAACTGTACTTGGTCGCATCAAAATTCCATAAAAATTCTAATTTTGATACTTTCTTTGTCAAAAAATTTGTAGATGTAGCTGAGACTGGTACAAAAATATACCAAAAAATTTTAACCCGAAAAGTTTTCCAGTTCGACCGCAAAAAAATTGTAAACTGGACCCAAAAGCGATCCAAGGTAGTTCTGTCCTGTAAACTCAATATACAATTTCTAAAACTTGGTCACTTGAAAATTCTACGACAATTTCAATTTTGCCATTTCCCTCACCAAAAAATTCATAGATCTGGCTAAGACTTGTATAAAAACATACCAAAAAATTTTACCCCGAGAAATTTCTCAGTTCCACCGCAAAAAAATCGTAAAGTGGACCCAAAAGCGATCCATGGTAGGTTTTATCAAGTTTTGCGAATGCACCTTGGCTCTTTCGTGTTTCATAGCGACCGCGTCGCCATTTTTAAATTACGATGCCGACCCGGGGAAAACTCGAGATAAGAGAGCCAGTCTCGACGGTAAGCTCTCCCGTTCCGGCCGATCAATTAGCAATCATCTTGTCGAAGACAAGATCATTTCTCGGCCGTTGCCAATTGACCGTAAATTCGATTTCGTGTCCGGGCTTGTTACGCGATCCCCGCGATCCGATTAATGGACAATACCGGCGTCCAACGATCCGTACCCAGTCTTGGAAAATACGAGGGCCACTTCGCACACCGCTGGATACCCGCGAGAAGCATAATTATACGATGAACGCGCTTCTTATCTCTTATCGGCGCCGATATCGACGCAGTGCACGCGCGCCGTTACCGTCGGGGATCGATGGATCGGGAAAAATTGATCGGCCGCTTGACGCGCGGACACGTAATTCGATTTTCATCGTTACCTTCGACGAGTATCTTCGATGATCTTCGCATTCTTTCTTTTTTATAGTAATCACTTATATTTTACGTGCGAAAATTTTGTTAAGTGTCGATAATAATGAAATTAAACATGGGTATTAAACAATAATGTTATGTAGGTTCAACAGGAAAAATAGATTTAATTATATTTTAATTTTATTTAAAAAATAGTTTTGATTCTTTTCTTGGACTGTCTTCGACCACGGGTAATTTTCATACAAAATGCAATAGGAGAGCAACAAAAAATAGTACATCTAATTTTTTGACACCATTGTAAAGAGGAGACTTCAATCTACAAATCCATGTTAGTTAGAACCCGGTAAAAAATTGTCCAAGCCCCGTACAAGCGTTCAAATCTCTAAAATGTTCAAGAAAGACCGTCACGAATTCCCCACGCGTGTGGACGCTTTAATTTAATTAATTTCTTCTGCAGAGAATTATTTTCCAAAAAGAAAAGCAACATGAGACGCTAAATTGTAGAGGCTTCACCGCACAAAACAGGCCAAGACAGACGACTCTCGGACTTTTCTTCACAAAGCAGCAACAGGTTAAACACACCCAGGATTCATCGATCCTTCAGCCCATCGATGATCTTTTAACCCTTGTTGCAACTCCGTGAAAATTTCCCACCCTCAAAAAACCGACTTCCATCACAAAGCTCGCGCAACCGGGAAGACGAACGAACGAACGAACGAACGAACGAACGAGCAGTCTCACGGCCGAAGACAGCCATTTATTAGAGCGCTGCGCGGTGGTGGTAGCATGAAGGCTAGCGATATTGTTAATAACAGCTCGGAGCCGGGCGTCGAGCAATAAAATGTCGAAGCCGGGGAACGGAATCACCTTCGACTGTCATCGGGGGACGGTCGAAGAGGAATGTTGGTCGGGACGGGTGCCAAATAAACGAGCGGGCAAAATGAATATTCCCTCGGCCTGCGTTCTCGGCACGGCCGCAGTAAAGAACATTTTTCTTCGGCGGTGCCGGGGCCTGACACGGAATATTATACATGTACAGAAGGCAGACTGACGCGATCTCTATTAACCCCGCGTCGCGGCTACTCTCGGCGTTCCCTTCGCAGGCTGATAGGCTTCAATTCTCTCGTCCGCCGGCTACCGGTCGCTACTGCCCGGAGACCCGACGTCATTACAAGCACGTGTAATCCATTCGATCCTCGTTACGACGTCCTGCATTGCGTTAACACCCGCGTGCACCGGCCTCACGACAAGCGTTCATCTTCCACCGACGAATCGAACCGGCCCCCCCGTGCTCCCTCGACTTGGTCTGTTTTTCGAACACTGCACAGCTAATACGCTCCGTAGAACCGACCTTAAAGGTATCGGACCTGTTATTCGGATATTGCTTATTCCCATAGCAAGCCCCCCTGTAGCCATTACACCAGGATCCAATCATCGAAACCGTCAACGATCACGGTCACCGTCGGTCGAATCGCGAGAATTTTATGACGAAAAATTGGCGACCTTCTGGCTGCTGTCATTTCCTGAAAAAAAATCGGACGACGGTCTACTTGGGCTTGTTCGATAGGGCATGGACTCTCGTTTCAGCCTACTGACCGACATTTTTGGAAATGAAATCTGTTTCACAGTAGCGAGCTCGAAATTCGCACTGGACCGCGCAAGGACGACTTTCGTAGGCGCTCTTTTGCCCCAGAAAAAAAACCAGCAAACAAAAATCGAATTTGAAATTTTTTGGGCTCGTCACAAAGGAGAGAATTCATTCTTCGAACCCCTATCGGTTTTACCCTCAGAAAAAATATTTCCGGAGCTCCGCAATTACTTTCAAGCTCGCATAAACACGAAAATCGAAACGACAAAATTCGTACGAGCAGAAATGGAGAACTCCAGAAACCTAAATGATGGGACAGATAAAACGAGTCGCGCGCGGGCCATGATTCAATGGAAGCGTCTCGGCGCGATACAGACAACGGGTTCGACACCGCGAGTCCTGAGAAAAAGGATTACAGAAGAGGTTGCGCGGGCCTTGTCCTCCGTGTGTTTGTGTGTGTGTGTGCAGGCGTGCAGGTGTGCACACCACGCAGACGCCTGTAGTCTGACCGGGGCCGGCTCTCGCTGACAAGCCGCTCCCGCGGGCAAAGTTCAATGCTAGGAGCTCCTTCTTGTTTTATGTACCGGATTACGCCTCGGCTGCCTCGGAAGTAGCATCTCCCCGGAGGCTCGCGGCTCTCGCCGCCGTGCCGTCGATGAAAAACCCACGTAAAAAACCCGGCAGAGGGACCTGCCTGGATCGAGCTCTTCTTTAACGCCGCCCGAACGCGGCCCGGACTTTCGCGAACCTCCTCCTACAATTCGCATTGGCCAATATTTTGCCTGGAAACGTCTCTAGAATATTCCCTAGAAGCTTACTCTCTCTGGAACCTCCCTCGGAATTTTTACTGCGCTAGATTATTCCCCAGAACATGGCCCAGAATTTTCCCTTCCCCAGAATATTCCCTAGACCCTTCACCAGAACTTTCCGTCCCTAGAATTTTCCCTAGAACCTTCCCCGGAATTTCTATGTCCCCAGAATCGTTCATAGAATCTTATCTGCACTAGATCATTCCCCAGAATATTTCCCAGAATTTTCCCTTCCCCAGAATATTCCCTAGACCCTTCCCCAGAATTTTCCCTTCCCTGATGTCTTTCTTAGAATTTTTCCTTTCCCAGAATCACTCGTAAAATCTTATTTCCTCTAGAATATTCCCTAGAACTTCCTCCAGAATTTTCCCTTCCCCATAATCATCCCTAAATATTCCCTAGAACATTTCCCAAAATGTTTAAATCCCTAGAATCATAGCTAGACGATCTATAATAATTGAAAGCAATCGGAATAATTTTCAGAACACCATAGTCCAGTAATCTAATACTGAGTCTGATTAGAAATACTTTGTCGACAGTATTAGATATCTCTACTAGTAGATTAGAATCGATTAGATTACACTCTCGCGTGTCGCCGTTTAATAATCGTAATTGCCACGATGATACAGAACGCAAAAGGCTTCCGGAACGTTCAATTTATCGCTCGAAGGTATAGAAGCGAAATGCCAGAGATCTCATGTTAATGTGGCCATCCGTTGCACGTGTGATTTAATGGATCCATCCTTGTTCGTAGATTATACACCGGGAATGATACATGGTTCGCCGGGCAACTTCGTTTTTATCCTGATCGTTTACGTAATATCGCTGTTGCCGATTGCCAAAGGGTAGATCCGGATATCCCCACGCAAGAATTCTAGCCAGCAGGTTCGAGAATCTGCATAATCGCCCGGTAGTCCTTGTTTAGATCACCGTAATAACCAGCAACGTTTCATTTATAATGCTGCTGTACCTACTGCACTTCCCGGTGGATTCGCAAAACACACAAAAACGTAAACCTTCGATTTATCTCGGCAATAAATTCTCTTCGATCCCGTTTCCATCGATGCAAAACATAAACTTCCCAATTCCACTGTTCGCGAGCTCGTAAACATTAAAACAATGGCTCGTAAAAATTTCTCCACGGAAAATTGCAAAATGCATCAACATTTCATTCATTTTAGCTCCTTCTATTCCGAGCTCCAAAAAGAAATGCAATTCCAAAATTTTTCAATTTTATTACGTCAATTGTAAATTTTATTCGACTTTCGAATTCTCTGAAATTAAAAACTCAGTGAAAGAGTGGGGCAGAAATTCCAATCAAAAATTCCCTGAAACTGGATTTCCGTCGCAATCCGCAAAAATCGCTTTAAATTCGCATGATTTTCCCCGATTAGTTTCCCACGCGTCCCAGAACCGATCCCCGCGCAATTTCCATTTTGTTCCCGTAACGAGCAGCACACGTTAACTTCAACATTCCATCGGAAAATAGCAAATCGCCTGTAACAAAAGGTTGAGAGCATTGGTAGGACATTTGCGTGCGGCAACGAGGGTTGAAGAATCCGCGCGGAATCGTAAAGCCGGCGGCCGCGAATCGATTAGTCGCGAGCCTGTACGCCGGATCGGCGATCTTCTCCCCGAGGAAGATCTATCAAGAGGTTTATGGGCAGGCGCCATGGATCGCTGACGATCCTTCCGTCCCGGGACTCGAGATCCTCCTCTCGACATAAATTTGAATACGATTACAGCGCCGCGTTCGACACGCGATTTTGCGTGCGAAATAATGTTTATTAACACGCGTTCCCCTTCTCTCATTTCAGATCCGATCTTGTTTTCCTTGTTTCTTCTCTTTTTTTTTATTGAATCTCAGGTACAATGATGCAATTTCCTATGCATAAATCGTTGTACATCTGTTAGATTACTTCGCAAGGTATTCAATTTCAGCAGATTGCCGATCTCGCATTTCCATTTTCATGGGTTGCTTTATTCATCTGGTTCGCATGTCGAGAAATGTGCTTCGGACTACAATAAAATTAAACTGTCATTAATATTGATTAAAGTTCTTTCGTATTTTGTATGTCTGTTTCAGATCAGTAGTTTATTTCGGGACAAATTCTCGCTCGAGTAGTCTCAGCCGTTTGTAGCCAGACGGAGGACTCCATGCCAAAATTATTTTTCTCGCGGTCTCAGATAAACTTTGAAAATTTATTTCACTGTTCTTCGATGGACACTCGTATCTAGTATTAATTAAAAAAAGAAAAGTAATTTTTAGTGTTAAACAATTCTTAAAGTGCCATTAATATTGATAAAGATCAGTAGTCTATTTCGGGACAAATTCTCGCTCGAGTAGTTTCAGCCGTTTGTAGCCAGACCGAGCACTCCATCCCAAAATTATTTTTCTCACGGTTTCAGATAAACTTTGAAAATTTATTTCACTTCGATAGACACTCGTATCTAGCATTAATTAAAAAAAAGAAAAGTAATTTTTTCCTCAGTTGTGAAAGAAGTAAAAAAAAAAAAGATTTACAATGTCTTATAAAAGTTCCAGAAGCACCGCTTAGGTGTCCACGTTTCCGCATTATTGAGGTGATAATGATTTCTGGAATTGACGGATGAGAGTAAGATGGAAAACAGAATGAAAATGTTTGAGGGAGAGACAAGAGGTATAGAGTTGATAAGTGTAAAATTAAATTAAATTAATTAACGGGCACCCAACGATGCATCGGACATTAAAGTTCATGAAGGTGCATGGCAAATTAAAGTTCATTCGAGTGCATAACACTTCCTCTTAGCACCACGTTAACGTGATATTTATCGGGTGTTCATCTGGCGCATATAAATACCACGCTATCTTGATATCCTTCTTAGCTCGGTTAAAGGAATAATACACCGGTATCGTAACACTATTGGCTAGCCGATACACGCTTACCTATGCAATCTCTTTGCTTCTCTCGCTTCTCGCTCTTGTCTTTCTCTTCTCCGCTCGATAGTATCCGCCGCATGAATACCAATTAGAAGACAATTAACGTAAACCATTTTTCGTATTAACGGAGCAACCGGAGAATATTATTCTGACAACCCCGGGGGAGAGCGGATTTATATTTTCAGAATTCAGCAGACAAGTTAATGAACGATCTATAGAACGCTTTGAAAAATTTATATTTGATTGTTAGGCGAGTCTAGACTGTCGGTTAACGATACCCCGGTTTGTGGGCGTTGTTCACATACTTTGCACATTATTCTTCCTACATCACGCCCGTTCGAAATTTATGAATTGTACTTTTCAAGTTTTGTTGCGTTTCTGGACATCGTCTAGACCCAATTAGACTAACTTTTATCGTAGATTTTTCATAAAAATTCCACCCCCGCGGTGGGTGGCTTATAAATTTCACGCATTGATAACTATCGTTGATAGTTATAGAGTATTGCAAAAATGTACAGAATAAACAGAGAAAGAGATTCTTCCAAATAAATGTGCATTGTCTAATTACAATAACAGCGGATTTTTATGCAAAATAAAAATCCTCTACGTTAATTGCACGGTACAGAAGCGCACACAGCCGTCTATCTTAATTAAGTTGAAAATAACAGAACAGAATTTTTAAACTCTTCCCCCGTCATCATAACTTCGTACTGTATTCGAAAAAACAAATCCATAGTTTTTCTTTCCCTCTGGAAAATTACTGGACCACAAAGAAGTTCAAATAGTACTCTAATAAATAACATTTTAATCCTCAACTAATTATACCGCTTCTGCGTAGCTGGCCTAAATTTTGAACAACACTGAACGACCTTGAACGACCTTCGAAGACGAAAGTGTTAGTGAATTCGTCTCGAGGTGGGCTTCACGCTTGCCTAAATAAACAAACAAACAGAGGTCACCTTGAAATCTCGGAAGCGTGTCCACCCGGAGGCAATTTGTGACCGCCATAATTCAAATGGGACAGCCTGTGTAATAAAATTCGTATGATAATATTGTAAAAATTATATTTAAAATTGCTCTCGAAGGAACCAAATTTGAAGGGAAATTTTTCCGGGCCAGAGTTCGAAAGCTTGCGCAATCTCGAGTCGAACCGTAATCGAATTCGCGTGATCGATCGATCGAAGCGTGCGACGGTTCTGTATCCGTGACATTTATTTCGTCCGGGGATAAAGTTCGGTATCGTAAATCGGCGCAGGTGAAACGAGCCGTCACCGTCTGGCAAGCTTTGCTCCTCGCGAATCGCTGTTTTAAATCGGTGTGAACCGAAACGCGCACGCTTGCTAGCCGGCCTGCTCGCTCGCTTGCTCGCAAGCGTGCTCGCTCGTTGGCTCGTTTGCTCGCACCCGCCGTCTCGCGCGAGTCCCCGTATAAACAGGCGTTGTCTGCGATTGTCTTGGTGGCAGGGGCAGAAATCGTGTGAGATCGAGGAGAACGATAAATCGCTCTCTTACCAATAAAGTTCGTTACCTCGGAACACGCAGGCCCCGTGTAACGAAGGAGAAACGTCAAATTAAGTGAATTACGTGCATAATTACGATGCGTGCGTTTATCGCGCATCGACAAACATTCGTAATATGGGGTTGCGCCTGCGGTCGCGATACCACGGTGAGACCAGCACGAACTCTCTTCTCTCGGATGTGGATCCCTACTCTGGGGGAACCGTGGAACACCGTGGAACACCGTGGAACAGAGGAGCACTCGGCACACGTTGCGTTGCGTGTGAAATCGTTCCGACCGCTCCGTTCCCCATTCGCTATTGTCACTTTGCTGTCATCTACCCATCCTCCAAACTTTGTCTACCATTATTCACTGTAAGGCAATAATTAGAATACAGATTCCACACAAAAATTACCAAGGGCAGCCCAAAACAGTATTACAATTTATTTTCTACCGCAGTTGACCTTGAGTGACCTTGAATAGCTTTCATAACAGTCATCGTATTCGTCCTGAAACGCACAATCAGAGTGCAAATAAAAATACCGTCCCATTTAAAAACGAAAACAGAGTTGACCTTCGTATCACCTTGACCCCTCCACCTATAAATAAAAATTGAAAACGAGTTATTCAGGTGTCCTGTTTTAAGTGTACATATCATATAGCTTTGTGACGTGACGCGGGTTCTGACTATAGCGTTTTCCCCCGCCATTTATCCCAGAAGTCCCCTGATCCGGTAACGCTGTTCCCAAGTCGTTCCTCGCGGAACAGTTCAGGAGCGGCGAGTTGAAGATCGCGGCGAGCAGATGTGCGGAGGAGGATCGAATAGTCGATCGATCGATCTATCCGCGGGTACCGGGTGCTCTCTCGGCCGCGTGTAGAAGTCGCGGGTGCGAGGATCTCGATTCAGGATCCCAGATAGGATCTCCGTTGGCCTCGGCCAATTACACCCGCCAGGTCTGGTTGCTCGGGTTAACGCAGGCCCTCTCCTTGTTCCTGCATACGTTTTGCCTCCGCCGTGACCCCACCTCCTTCCCCTTCTCTCTCTCTCTCTCTCTCTCTCCTCTTCGTCCATACTTTTCTTCGGGATACCTTCAATCGCACTCTTCTTCGTCCTTCTGACCTTCTTTTTCCATCTTGCGGCCTCTTCCTGTTTGCTCTTGCTTTTATTTCCGCCGGATCAGTTGGCCCTCTCCTCTTTTAAAGACTCTGTCGCTTCTTCTTGATTGTGCGCTGCAGCCCCTTCTTCGTCTACATCCCCTCTTGAAGAGGCTATTTTTCCTGCTTGAGTGCAATTTTTTTTTGGGATCCTCACCTGTGGCTTTCGTACTCTTCTTCACCTGAAATTTTACAACTGTCCCTAGATGTTGACATATTCGACTCATCATCCCCCTAACCCTTCCCTAAGCCAGCTAGTCGAATATGTTCCTTTGACTTTAACCTAGTTTTGCAAATATTTTTTTACCGTGATCTCAAAATTTTTCTGGTAACCCTACAATATTCGTACAGCTTTGAAATATATTTTGCAAGGTCCTACAATTTTTTCAAGGCTCTAAACATTGCCATATTCGACTCATCATCCCCTAACCCTCGCCCAACCAGAGTGAAATCCGTTCCTTTGACTTTAACCTAGTTTTGCAGGTCCCAAATATTTTTGTATCTGATCTCATAATTTTTCTAGTGACCTTGCAATATATATACAGCTTTGAAATATATTTTCACAAGGTGCTACAATTTTTTTAAGCCTCTAAACGTTGCCATATTCGACTGACCATCCCCTAACACCTAGTCTTGAAGCACCTACCTCTTTCCCAGTTTCACTCATCTATCCCAAGCTGAAAAATTTCTCCAAAGCCCGTGACACTTTCTACGGGCCCGATACTATCTACAGACACAACCCTCAATTTATCCATTCCATAAAACCACCGCAAAAATTTAATACCGATTTCTTCATTCTCGAGCGACACGCAGCTCGCGAGCAGAAAACAAAGATCCTAACCATACCGCAATTTCGCGGATCCCGTATGCAGCGGGGTATCAATCGAACCAGTCCAGAGTAGTCGAGAAGTTGTTCGCAGTGTTACGCGCGAAGGGAATCGATCAGAATGGGTCTCTAGCACCGGGGGAAAGTCGTAACCGTCTCAGATTCCGATGCCACCCACCAGGTAAACCGATACCATGCACCGGCCGTGTAGACAATAGTAATACCGGGGCGTGCAATGGGTCAATGAGGTGCTTGTTATGGGGAACACGAAATACTTTGCATACCCCATAGATATTCATCGCTCGGCCTGCGTCGCTGCCGCGGCTGCGAACCAGACCTGGCCCGAGCTCTCGGGCTGCTCGGGCCTGCTCGCTCCCGGTGAAACTCAGGAAACACATCGGGTTTATAAATGGAAACCCAATCGATATGCGGATGGCCGCACGAACAACACGTCGCTATAAGCCGCATTATGAAATAACGAGAAAGAAACGTCGCCTTGGATACTCGCCTTTCCCACAACCCGAGTCCCGGCAATCGCCGATGCAAACCGAACCGCTTCTGTTCTATTTTATTATTCTTCCCTGCGCTTGAATGATGCCTCCGAAACGATACCACAGATTGCACACCCTCCACGTTAGGCATGCGGGAGAGTTAGCGTTGAAATTTTTATATTGGCAGCCCCTTCCCCCCTCCCGAACTCGTTAAACTTCTTACGGGATTATTTCCTAAAACAATAAATTTTGTCTGTTTCCTTTGGTCTAAATTTTCACTCAGTCCCAGAATGAGAGGGTACGTCTTACGTCATTCTTTTCCAACGAAAGAACTCTCGGCCCCCTTAAAAACAACGCCAAGGTACCGTCATCCGTAACAGGTCGAAATCGGTCCCGAGCCATCGCCTTATATCGAAGGAAAACTGTGTACACCTAACTGTACCAAAAACGTTACGACATTCCTACCCCAGCGTAATTTGAAGAACATTGAATATTATTTCATGAGTGTAACAGTGGATTTATTTAACAAATACATTTTACCACTATTATTTATCCGACCGAAAGACTTAGTTTTAACCTATTTCTCGACATGAAAGCTTTTTTAATGGACTCAGCCTGTAGCAAAGGGCCCAATGTGGCGTTGGTGGGGCAATTCTTGGGACGTGACGTCACGTGATCCCTATGAGATACTTTTTGCTTATTGTATCGTTTCCAGCCCTGTCTCTTTTGAATCTGTATTTATTTGATTTATTTGTTAATGGACGTTTTCCCGAAAATCGTGATTTCGCAGAGAGATTCGCGTACCGACGTGCGATGACGGAGGGGGATTAGATTGGTCCGATGATGGGGCGAGGTAATTGCGAGGGAAGCGTCGCGATCGGACACGCGTGCAAGCAACAAAGCGGCATTCCGGTTCGCGATCGTTGGTTCGACTTCTGCCGGTGTTTCTATCGGGGCTGGATCTCCGTGTGGCCACGCACGACAATACAGACCGGAATACTCTCGGCGTCTACCTGTCATTCGGCGCATTATACGCTTCCAGATGCATCAGCGCCGCCGCGAGGCCTGGCCGGCGAGCTGGGAAACTCTGGGGCCCCCGGGGCCCGGCTTGGGCCTCGGGCCCCGGCAGATCTAAAATCGCTATTGCAGTCAACGAGGTGCTTACCGTTTCGCAGCGGGAGTAAACGGTCTGCTTAAGGCACACGTACGACCCGCACGAGAACCGAACGAGCAACGTAACGCGCGGTGATAAGGATCCTCCGACCGGGCAAGAAAAACCTGCAACGCCGAGGCAACGGGGAACAAGCAAGACCACACTATACTAAACTACACTATACCAAAAAGAACCACCGGTCAAAACTCAACCGGTCTCTTGAAAAATTGTGATAAAGTTTCCTTTTTGTTATCATCAAACTGACTAACAACTAACTGTAACTGACTCTCGATATATGTCAACAGCACCGGTCTTGTCAGCGTCTTGTATCGTCCAGGAGACATACCAGAGCCGATTATGTTTACACTCCTCGGCGTCCGAGGTCTCTCGAGATTCGGGGCCCCTCACGGGGTATACCCCTCAGTAGTGGGGATAATTCCGCGACGTTTATCGTCCAGGCATTGGCGACATATATTGAGAAGTCACTGTAATTCGGCTCCAGCAATAGCACGCTACAGAAACTCCATCTGACTGAGGAATCAAAATATAATACAGACAATCCTGTTTTTGTGCGGGCCTTTTCTATCTAATTTCTTTTTTGTGCATTTTGTTTTGTGCGATTCTTTGTATTGATGTTGTAAAAAATGATTTGTTATAACTATTTATGAAGTTTCTGAGTATTTTTGTTAATGCGGTCCCTATCTACCTCGCAAAAACAGGTTTGACTTAATAAAATCAGTTTGATGATTGGAAAAACTTTTTACCACAAAATTTTCTGAGAGTTCGGTTTCGACCATTCGCACTCTTCGTCCTAGCAATGAAGAGAACACGATGCAACCCAAAAACAATAGTCGACCTCATGACCTCGAAATTCATGTCCTGGATTTCAAAGTTAATTTCGCGGCACCTTTTTTAGCAAACCGAGAGCGTAGAATATCGCGAGAATTTTTGTACAACCTGTACGAAGGCTGCACAATTTTTCGATCATTGCTCGAAACAGCACACTCGTTCACGCGCCGCAACGCGAGGCCAGTCGACTATGTCGAACGCGTTCCGGCACACACCTGAACCTTCCACGAACCGTCTGCCACGGTGCATATCCCTCTTCGATTAATAAAATATATTGTAAGGCCCCGAGATGCGCATCTTCAAAGTTGATAGTTTAGAGCCGCAATTATTTTCGCGTTTCGATAAATAATTCATAACCGGCGTGCATAAAAGTTAGTCGGCTAGGTCCTAGTCGGTCTGGGAGCCGCGAAACAAACACAAACACACGGCTCGTAAATCCGGTTACGACGGTGCCGGCAGGTGCCATTATCTGTTGCATTCTGCAATTACAGAAAGATTCCCTCGATCCGTTCGCGAAGAAGAAGACTGTGCCCGAACGATTCCGGCGCGAGTTAATGAACAACGTTACAGTTACACTCATCCACGGTGAACAACACACGCGAGTACCTTCTCTCCATTTCTCTCTCTCTCTCTCTCTCTCCATCTCTCTTTATCCCTCTTTTGCTCTGCATACGTCATAAATATTTACAGCGCGTTCATACGTAATAATTACACACTTACGCGTTCATACAAAATAATTACAGCGACGCTTCCGCGGGCTCGCTCGCTCGCTTGTACGTAAGGCCCCGAGGAGGGCCCCAAAGAATTGCGCGTTCTCTATCCTCTAGAACGCAGAGATAGCGAGCTGATTGTAAGGATCTGCACAGCTGAATATGCCCGCAGGGTTCGCGTGCGCCACGAAAATTGCGCTTCCGGTTTCGCAGATGCCGATCATCTTGCCCCGCTCGATCCTCCTCGACCTTCCTACCCAGGGATCTACCTTCGCCCGAATGAGCTGGATCTGGGCTGGCCAAGTACACCTGCTAAGGCTTCGATCCACTGGGAGGCGTTTATGATGGTGCGAAACGATTTGTCGATGGAAAAGTGGGGGAAGATGTTGTCAAAATCCGGGGGTAAGTGAAACAAAAATTACTGAAATATTTCTAAAAGAGTAGCCCTTCTCAGATCACTCGAATGTCTAACACAAAGATTTACATCCAACACTGTAACTGTTCTAACACCCGAACACGCGTGTCCCACCGATCAGTTCGGATAATCGAGGTTCCAGTATATCGTGGATTAAACAGGCAAGTGTAAACCGAATAGTATCATGTTTGGAGTCAAATTAACCAGGAAAGTGTCTCGCATATGTCGAGAAAAGTTTCATTAAGAAATAATCATAAACAGAAGCGTATTTAATTAGTATTGTCCCGCTGGTATGCTGACTTATATCGATGCTTCGTTTCCACGCTGATCTTTTCTATGATACTAGTGTTAAGAGATTGAAGAAACGGGGTTTAAGCATAATACGTTGTGGTCCCGAAATTTCCGTGCAAATATCGAAGCATTACTGTACATATGTTTTATCGTTTTCCCGGCGAGGTTCAGCTGATTTTTGCCGAAGCAGAACCGCATTTTCGACGCGCCCGCTCGCAGGAATCCTCGGCATGGGGAGGTGGAAAAGAATATAGGCCGCGGTTAATAGCAATCGCCTCTTCCCCGTAAACTGTCTCGCCTAAAAGGCTCGGATTCGCTGGAATCGCGGACGTGGACGGGCGTAGCCGTCGCCTCGCGAAGGATTCATGGCACCGGTCGTCGCCGGGGCATTAAGATTTTTCCCGGAAGCGGGTATAATCGGGCTCGATTCCCGAGGCGAGAAGAAAAATGGCCGGAGGAGACCTCTCTCTCTCTCTCTCTCTCCCTCTCTCTCACTGGCGGACGGAGACGATTTCCCCTCGTCCATCACCGTCTCTTGTGTTCCTCGTTCCAGCCGACGACCGCTGTTCTCCTCCTTTTCTTCTCGCGTCCCCTTACAGGGGGACAGGGTTGCACCGCATACCTACAACGAGAACAATTTGTTGCCGGCCCCGTGTAAAAACCGACCAATTAAGAGAAACTACGGCCGGCGGAGAACGGCGACGACGACGACGACGACAACGACGACGACGCGACGCGACGCCGCGCCTCGCGACAAAACGCTTCTACATAGACGCGCCGTTTATATACGCGCCGGGTCTGTGACAGGTGTTCGAGGACCGATTTTTAACGAGCAGGAAAAAAGGCCCCGCACAGAATTATACTGTCACGACGCGTTAACGTCGCCTATGCTTGCCCCGCCTTCCGCCACGCTTAGTTACGAGCTTCTAATGAGCCGCGGACACGGCTCCGTTAAATTTCACGATCGTAAAAATGACGACTTCATGCGCCGGCGACTACGGTTTTTGCGCGCCCCGACGACCCCGAACGAGACTCTCGAGCTTCGGACGTGTTTTGGATTCGTTTTTGGCTTGTCATAGAAATGTTCACTGCCTCGAAACTCGGACGAAATGTTCTGCATGATCCATTTTTGCATTCACTTGCGGGGGGAAGTACTTTTCACGAGGATACGAAGCTTTTAGTGCTTGTTGTAGATTCTGGGTATAATAGTGACACTTATATGGGGGCACTTACGCTTTTACGCTTTGTTTTGGTGGCCATACAAATTTTGAGGCCTGTAGCTCTGCGATTTTTCCGAGGAAACTTTGGAATACATGGATTTTGCGTTTATTTGTGAATAAAATGTATTGGGCTATATTACTGACACTTATATAGGGGAACGCTTTCTCGTTCTGTTTTGTCTGTCACAGAAATGTTGAGGCCCCTAGCCTTGCAAATTTCCTGATCAAATCGTTCATCACGAATTTACATAGTTTTCAGAGCTTGCAATCTACTTTGATCCTAACACCGACACTTATACGTAGCCACGTAAAACACTGGGCAACACAGAAAAATTTGAGAACGTCGTAATATTTCTAATGAAATCCTGAAGACATCAATAATCTCTGGTAATTAATATTGATAACGGATTAAACGAATGACTGTCGGAGTGATTAATGAAACAAATTAATTTCCATCTCCTGTGGCTGGTAATTAAAGTACAAATTTTTTTATGAAAGATCCACGGTCCAGTAATAAATTATAGATCCAGCTTAGACGCTTATGCGCCGGTCTAACAAGGCGCAGTTTTGATTGCAGAGGAGAAGGTCTGTCTTTGATTAATTAAATCGTGGCAAGAAGATGATCCTCGTACCACGAGAGCAAGACACACTTGTTCAATTCCACAGTCGGAATCAGCCGGCGAAGCCAGGCCATCGCCGTTCAAGCCAAAAGATCTTCGCTGGATCGAGATAGCGGATCTCGATCCGCCGATAACTCGAATAATTATATATATTTATATACTATCTATATAATTGCCGCGCGGTACTCGCGTGCGCCTTGAAATTCGTGCTTCCGCTAGCTATGCTAACGATCCAGCCAGCAGATTATGTGTTTCGCTCGTTATACCGCGTTGCAGCATTGTCTGCTGGCGCGCGCGATTATTAAGGGAGTATGTATATCTGCCGTTCTTCTTCTTTTTCTTTTTTCGTTTCTTTTTGTTCATTCTGTGTGTACATACATGAACGCGGTGTATCAATCAGAACCGCCGGTCTAGACGATTTAAATATTTAATCACAGCCGCGACGATGCTAATTACGCTCACCGGGTTTCGCGTTAATTGAAAGCCCGACTCAACATTATAATACAGAGTCGTGGGATTTAATGTGAACCAGGTCGATAGAATCTCGATCGAGGAATGTGCTAAATGCGATACCGACATATATACAGGATAGAACTGCCGGTTAGCTCTGAATTCATATTTTATGCATCAGTTGCGTGATTTACGAGGAAACACGCTCTGAAACCGCTGCGTTTTGCCGGCATCGAATTAAAAGGATGCACGAGGGTGCGTTGCATTGGTTCAATTCAATACTAGATAAGTACGCAATCTGCACTCGAAAGTCTGCGTGTGTGCATTCACGATGCCTCGAAAGTCTCGTCCCAGAAACACTTAAACAATTTATTTATAAATTCAGTTTCAACAGATTTAAGTTCGTCGAAAATTAACGCGATCCTCAGAAATTAACATCTACGCATAAACATGTACGCATCGCCTTATTTTCTTTCAAACGAAATTACAAAACTGTATTAATCTGTCCATGAAACAAATCACAGACGATACACAATTTATTTTATTTATCAGGGACCGGGGAATCTAAATGAGAAAAGTGAAAATCCTCCTACTATAGTCTAACAAATCGGGCCCAAAATCGGTGACTAAATATCCGAGAAAATAATTTTCGCTAAAACCAAAAATTCTCAAGTTTGGAGTAAGTGTAAAGATCAGAGGTTGCAGCGTGCCGTTCGAAAAAAAGACAAGTGGAAAGGTCGTGAATGGAGCCAGACGATCTCACGCGGCCAGTTTGCGCACGAACGAGGGGGGTGTTGGGGGGCCCGTTGGGCCCGACGACGACGACGACGACGCATTGTGCGCTCGGTGCGTTGTTCCCGGGTCAGCCGGGCCCGACGGTGTATGTGTGTGTGTCGCTGCGTTTTATTTGCCGTTGGCGGATGCATTTGCATGGTGCAATATCGTACGTTCTTAGGCGGCCAATTACGCGAGTCGATTCTGGGACCGATAGGAAGCGAGGCCGGGGCCCCACCGAACGAGAGAACGGTTACGGCCTCCTCCTCCCCGGTTGCCAGCCTTTTTCATGATACATTGCGAATGCGCACGCTAACCCGCGCGCGATCCGATGCTCCATATGTTTCTCCACCCTGTCTCTCCCTCTCTCTCCCTCTCGCTCTCTCTCTCCCTCCCCTCTCTCCTTTTCCATCGACCGTGGATGGGACCGGGCCCATCCCTACGGAACGGTGTTTGTGGGACCGAGGCTCCGGCGAAAGGTTAACCCGAAAGGAAGAGGAAGGAGGATAGGGCCCCGACGGGCCCATTAGCATAGAGGCAGGAAGCGGGATCTCCTCGAAGCGCACGCGAGCGTTTCGCGGCCCGACGCGTTCACATTCTTGCTTTTGTCTTCCACGATCTTGCCATCTTCTTCGTCGCCTTTTGTTCCTTCTGTTCAGTCAGGTCTGGCCGAGCGGGCCCGATTATTTTGATTCAGTGCCATTGGCTCTTAGACAATGTTGCGCGGAAGGTACTCAGGCGATGCTTCAAACAAGTAAATAAATAGGCAATGAAAAACTGTACAAATTAGTTTTTAGCAATTCTCAGCCTATTTTTGCCTGTTCTATCACTCGGCGATTTTTACCATTTTCAATCGCGTGCAACTTGTAACCAAATTTTCGTTGCAGGTGCACGTAGAAAGCAACTTGTACTATTTTTTCGCAACTCAGACTAAACGCAATTTTTCCAAAATTTTTTAGTACATGTCCAATAAATTCATCAAGCTCGGCAGGAAAGCTGAAGTCGTTTGGTCCATTTATAAAAAAGCTAGCCATCGATTGTGAGACTGTTTAATAAATTACCAAATTGATCTCCGTTTATACGTCGGTGTGCAAAATTAAAAGATCGCTAAAATTTTCCTTCAGGAATTGCTGATAATAATTCCGTTCTGCCCCGTACAATAAAAGCGAAAATTATTTACGACACGTCCCAATATTCGGTGTACAAATTAATTTGTGGCCTTCGCGATTAATTGTAACTTCGTTTTGCATTCAAACATTTCACTGGCTACATCATTCGCGTGTAACAACTTATAGAACGTGTAGAAAATGATGAGGATTATTTTCAAGGCTTGAGTACGTTTTCATTTTTGTACACGAACAAGGAAAACAGGATCACGAATTAATTTGCACTCCTAATATATACACAATGAGACAAAAAAAAAACAATATACTCTCGTTTTAATATTTCTATAATTTCAAATCAACCTCCCTTATTTCTATCCATATTTTTCCCATAAATACAAAACTCGGTCTATTAATAATCTCCGACCGGACGAAAATGCCGATCCTGTCATCCCGAAGTTCCGCGGGTCCTCACAGCAATCGGCGATTCCAAATACGCCTGTCCGGGGCTCAATTAACAGGGAACAATCGGCGAACCGATCCTCATCCGGCGTCAATTTGCGGTAGTCATTAATAAAAATCGGTGGTTCCCCGAACGGGTAGCAGTGGTCTATCGAAAAAACGTTGGCAAGAATCGGCTCCCGAACGCATGCTACTTACGCTCTGGGACCGGAATCGCATTATTGCCTTGTACCCGACGCGGGTCCGTCCATCCGTCCATCAGTCTCGGACCGAGAAGAAAGACGCAAACACCGGGACAAAGAGAGCAAAAGAGCGAGCGAGCGAGCGAGCGAGAGAGGGAGACAGAGACAGAGATAACTATAAACCGGGAATCAGGCGAAAAGCGGGAATCGGTTGCGGCGAGGAGCGACAATTTCGCCCGGGGTCCGATGTTTCTGTCCCCGTGGTCTTTTGCGGATGGTGCGGGCCCGCATTATTCCGCGTGCTTTTTCCACGGCTGGGATTTACTAAAGCAAGATCGGATTCCACGAATGGATTGGACTGCATTCCGTTCGCACCTGGGTTTCTGGGCTCCGTTGGTTCTTCTACACAGCCGCGCGGCCGCTGTTGCATCTCCGCTGGCCGCTTGCACCCGAGCTACTCTTCGGCTTCCCTTTCTTTCGAGAGAGCTGCTCTCGATCCCTCGATCCTTCGGAACCTCCTTCTTCGACCGGCCGTCCACCCGTCGCGCCTCTCCCGTTTCTAACTAGGCGCTGACGATCCACCCCGCAGCCCCCGATCTATATCGAGATATATCGCGGCAGCTCGACGACGACGACGACGACGACGACGACGACGCCCGGGAATTACGATCGAGGCCGATCCTATAACTTCGGGAACCGATCGATCGAGAACCCGTTACCCCCGGTACACACGCTCTGGTCGCCGCACAGCACAGCGCCTGCGCGGAATAACACCGGATATATACAAGAAATTGATGTACATTTCAAGCAGGCCCCCGTCGAAGACGTCGACGGTGACGACGATCCGATTGAACGAGGAAAATCGGAGATTGCGACGGAACGGAGCCTGGCCGATTTACGTCATTGCGGATCAACGGGATTGTCGCCGCACGAGATCGATCCGACGGACGGGAATAACTTAGGGCGTTTGCGGGAATGAGTATGGTGCCGCTGGACCATGGATTTCACGGATATCGGTGGCGGAGCTGATGGCGCTCGGTTTCCAACTGCGGATGGCTTTATGGTGATTGCTGTTTGATTGGCGATCTCCTCTGGGAGCTCCGGACTTTTTCGTACGGTTCTCGATGGTTAAAAATCATTTTTAATCGGTGCTCTTGTGGTTGATTCTTGTGTTATGGCGACACTTTGACGTGGTGACCTTCGGAAGAGTTCTTTAGCAGAGTTCTCTTATATTTTTATATCGATTATATTATATTTGATAATATTATGCTCAAAATAGTATGAGCTTACCGTTCAGTAAACTCTGAAAGGAGGGTCTCAAAAGAAGCGCCAAAGACCGTGAATAATAAGTAAATGAATTAGAAATTGTCGAAAAGATGGATCACATATTTTCCAGAATTATTTCGCCGCTGTTAAATGTTAGACTCGGTGGTATTTCCGTGGCGTTTGCCAGTGAATAAAGGTAAGAGATAATGAATAATAAATAGAAAATGATCGAAAAGAAGAGAAACTTGGTTCGCTGTCAATCGAGCAGAGCTGAAGGATCGCGTTTCGCGAAACGATCGGAACACGTATATCGAACGGCGGCCGATTAGAGATGAATGATTCAAGAGGATTATTATTGGTCGGGGTGGAGGTGCACCGAGGAGGATCGATTTCGGAATGGCACTAGGCGACCGGGATCGGCCCGGAGATCAAAGTGAAGACGGTGCAGGGAGAGGACATTACGTAGCGCGCATAAATATGTGAATGCAATTCAAGAAGACAACGAAGCGCTCAAAGTTGTCCGGCGCGGCGGAGAGCGGCAGCTGCGTTCCCGCCAACTCGCCTCCAGTGGTTCACATGACATCTCTTGATACTCTGCTTCCTTGGGAAACGCCCATTGTTGCCGACCACTCCGAGTTCCCGACGACCCCCGAAAATACGTCTCCGAAACCAGTGCCATGTACAGTGATTTCTCGATATATGTCGCTGAGACCTGTACGATAAATGTCGCGGAACTACCCCCACTACAGAATATATCCTGCGAGTGGCCCCGAAGCTCGAGAGGCCTTGGACGCCGAGGAGTATAAACAAAACACGGCTCGGATACGATCTGCACGATCCATGTCACCGGCTAGACCCGAGTTGTTGACATGTATCGAGCATTCGCTATACCTCGAGTGCCATGTCTTTGTAAATTAAGTAGCAAATTAAGTAGTAACCGTTATGAGTAGACTGGGGATTTGAGTAGGTGAAGCAGAAAATTGCAAAAATATTAAGAGAGCCGAAGAATGTTGTCAGAATCTTGCAAATCTTTTTTTGTTCATAACTGGGACCTTGTGTATGCATCTAGTCACGATTAGGATATTTAATGCAACTCATAAACAGAATTTTGTTGCAACTAACGAGGATCGTTCGAGGGCCAGCAGGTCTAAGATGGCGGTGATTTAAATGGCGAATCGGCGCAAGTGAGTGTCACTGCCGAGGGACAGTTTCTTGCTTACTGGGTGCGCCCGTAAAAACAATCGTATCAACTCAACTCACTCATGGCTGGGCCGGTCCAGGCCGGTGCGTCCGAGAGCCCGAGAGTGCAGTTGCAACGAGCCACCGCGGCGTCCTGGGACGCGGCAGCGAAGTGCATCGGGGCCCCCGATGCAAGCCGGGATGGCTCACGGTCAACCCGTGGCACACCGCGTCCGTGGATTCGCCGCTATGCCTGGTATTTTCACGAGAACTCTTTGATTCAGCAGCGGCAGAAATGCCCGTATCGGGCCCCGGCTCGCGTATGTTTTGCCGTCACCCGGTTCTTTCTGCGTCGACGACGTCAACGTCGTCGAATCCACGTTTTCCTCGCCCTACGATCGCCCTGGACTCTTAATATCCTCCTCGCGGCCCTTGGTCTGATCCGAATCTCTTTCAAACCATACCTAAACGCCGATAATGCTAGCCACTGGCACCACAAGCTGCTCTCGCACTGGCAAAACTCCAGCACTCAGGAGATTGATGTTTTCGACAATTATATTGTCATCTAAAATACTTGTATGTAGAAGCTGATCTCTGAAAAGTTGATGCACGATTTTTTGTCGCCATTTTATCCAATTTTGAATTGCAAGTCTGTCGTCGTCAAAAAATCTTCGATCGAGGAGAGGTACTTTCGCTTTTGCATTATTCCACGTGATGTAGAAACGTCATTGGAAAAATTGATTAGGAACTCTGAAAGTAGAAGCTTTAAGCTTTAAAAAGAGCCGAGAATGATTGCCATACGACTATTATTAACGAAGTTATAACATTTTGAATATCACATACGACCATTTCCAACAAAACTCTACTGCACCTCTTCAAACTTTTTCAAAGTCATCTCCCCAAAAAATGGGACCTCGTGCGGGGCCCTACAAACCTTCCCTTTCATTCTCACCATGTATCTTCACAAATCCACCCTCTCTCACCTTCCCAAAACCACCCTCCGCCAGATTCTCCGAGACACACCCTGTATAAGTCCCCAATTCCACCGGGCCCAAAGGTCCCACGAAACGGTACAAAAACGCGCATCTCGCGTTCATCGTCGGTTCATCCCTATCTAGGGATGAACTGGTCCACGCGAGCACAATCAGAAGGGCCCCCGGGTTCCCGGCTGGTCCTGTTCTTTCTGAAACTGGGCCCGATCGGGTCCCCGCGGCCCGCGTATGAATACGTATCAGGTGCACGTTGTTGCGCGGCGTTGCGCGGCCGTACGTGACCACGCATGCGCCCCGTTTTTGTCGCGATGGAATGCCGCGACGGCGGTTCGTTTGAATCGGCGGGGGTATCCCCTGATCGGTTCGGACCCGGGGCCCGATTGTTGCTGGGCCCGATCGGGCCCGTCTGATTTCGTATGAGACGCGGCGCGACCGGTTGATCACCGTGGAATTTGTAGCTCAATTATACCGGCAGCCATTTCGAGCTCGGGCCCAGAAAACGGGGTCCGTTCGGGAAACCTAGAACGGGGCCCCGTCGCGGGGACTCGGGACGTTTCTTTTCCTCGCGAGGCTCGCAATTCGGTTGCCGGGCCCTGGTACACTCGTTACCAGGAAACTCGGGCGTGCCTTCGACAATCTGGGCCCTTTCCTCTCTTCTTCTCTTTTTCTTTCTTTGTCTTTCTCTGTCTCATGTTGATTGCAGTGGTCCTTTTTCGGGGACTCGATGGAACAGTCGCTGGGAGCTCTCTTTGCTGCGTTTTTGCTCTTCTGTGTACGTGAAGCTGCTCCCAAGCAATGGAAATGACATTTTTGTGAGCTGATCGACGATGTGAATGTAGTTTATTATTGTTGTTGTTATGTAGGGGAGTTGGGAGCTTCGGATTAATTTTATCTGTGCACTAGCACTGATCGCTGCAGATCTTTATGCAAATTCCAACTTTTACGGATTATTTGATAAAAATCTTTTAAGAAATGATGGAAAGTTCAATTTATTAACTAAAAAATAAGATCAACTTAAAAAGAGGAAAATACTTGCAGTACTACTAGTGGTGCTGATTGACTATGATTTCTAAGTTAGGTCCAACATAGGCACCCAAATTCGACAGCTCTCACCTACTTGCTGTTTAATACAAAAATTATGAAAACACCCCTAAAATGAACATCCCAAGAGCATCTCAAAACTGTGATTTTCTCAGCGCTATAATTAGCACCAACCGCAAAAATTCAGGATTAGTATGGTGAGGGTGTGAGATTACCTTTGATCAGTGCCGGTGCAGAAATGTGCAGGAGGGTGTGGGGATCAAAGGGACCCAGAAGAGGGGGTGGCATTTGGATGGCCTCGTGCCTGGCGTGCCAGCCGACGTCTCGTCTCGTCGAAACGCATGCACGTCCGACGTCCGACGTCCTCTGTATATAATTTATGAAGTATCTGCATTCCCGGCAATGATAAATCAACCCGCCACCCGGCAGGAACCGCGAGCATTTAAGGCGCTCGCTGGCGAACCGTGCGTCCGCGTGCAAATACTGACCGCCGCGTTTCTTTCGAAAGTCGCTCGCTAGGCCTTTACATGCCACTAATAGACAGATCACGCGAATCGATCGGACCACTGCTCGATCTTTCCCGCTCGATCTGTCAGCCAACGTTCGCCTTTTCGATCTAGACCAAACGGTTCCAAAATGTCAGTCAAAAGCCTGCGACGAAAACCCCTGTTCTCGAAATAATCGACTTACAAGGGAACCCGGTTGATACACGCAGATGTCGATGAAACTTTGCACGAATGTTCGTTAGACCCACCTTAGAATCTAGCCCTATTTCATTTTTGCTCGTTTCTTGCCTTGAGGGAGAAAACAACCCTTTTGTGCGAACCGGCCCTTCTAGGTGAGTCCCTATAAATTGCGAACGACAAAAGATATCAAAAAATGGTTCAAATAAAAGTTACATCGCATTTTTCGGTGCATACACCTGTGCGAAAAATTTTTCGAAAAAATCATTTTCAAAATTTTTTTACTCAAAAAAATGATTTTTTGAAAAAATTTTTCCCACAGATTTATGGGCCCGAGGATTCGATGTAACTTTTGCTTCAACCCTTTTCTGATATCTTTCGTCGTTTGTGATTTAGAAGCAGTCATGTGAAAATGTAAAGGGGTTGCTTCCTCCCTTAAAATAAGAAACGGGCAGAAACGAAATATAGCTAAATTCTTAATTAGGTCTAATGACCTCTTGTGCAAAGTTTCATCAAGATCGGCGAGTATCAGTCACCTGGGTTCCCTAACTCTGTTAGTGCACAATAGTTGCTTTTACTGCTTTTTCTTCTACTATTCACGCATGTATCTGTTTTCAGGATAAAATTTCTTTTCAATCTCTTATCATCGCGAAACGGCCACCAGCTGTTTCCCGCTCTATTAAACTTCTAAGTCCACGATCCGATCGACGGAGGATCGAACCGCCATAAATATTGGCAATTTGTCCAGTAGCGCGAGCAGGCTTGCCAACAGTCCTTACATAATGAAGCCGAGTCGCAGTCCGGCGAGCAGTTCGCGAGGGAATACGCTGCGAATTTCAAGCGTCCCGAGTTACCGTGGCCACGGAACACACACAAATCAATCGACTCGGGAACGCTGCGATCCGTCGATCACCGAAATTGATCTATCATCCAGCTAATCGCTTCGAGTCCGATCGAGTATGGCGGTTCAGGACGTTAGTGGACTGCAGATCTTATACTATAACGTCTCCATTTCATAATTTAAAATTAAAAAAAATATTTTAATTTCATTTAACACTAGGTCCACGGGACCCGGGACATTTTTAATTTAAAATTATTAAGATCCTAAGGATGCCTACATGAGAAATTATTTAGCAAATTTCGATATACATTATTTTAAAAATATCGCCAAAAATGTGAGTAGCAGGTCTCTGTTATTTTTATAAAGGTAATGCAAAATAGTCGCTTTTAGAGCTGCGTAAACCTAGTGTTAACAATCACTGAGAAACAGTTTCACCGATAATTTCAACCAAGGACATCATCGCAGTGTTTAATTCGATTCCTGCATCGAATAAGCCGTCCGAAATGAAATTATAATGTCGGAGAGTAGGGTTGTCAGTAGCTGGACGTCCTCCATCAGCGGTTCCATTACGGCCATGAAATCGAGCGGAGTTCCATGAACCGATCTCCGACGATAACGTCGCCGAGATTATTCTCGATAGAGGTTCGCGGCGTACAGGCGAATCAGAACGCGATACGGCACACGGACACCGATCCTGGGATGGGTTCCGAGCGGGACCCATGCGACGACCATGCCTCGGCAGGATCGTAAAATTATGCAGCAGCTACCGTCGGGCGGAGGGGACACCTGACAACCCGTTTAACCTCGCGGTCGCCTCTCATTTATGACAAAAAGAGAACCTACACCCAGCAGTATGGCGCTCGCGGGTTATTAAAGATGGCGGCTGGACGCACGCTGCCCAACGAGAGGCTCGTGTGTGCGAGAGACGCGTTTCTTGCGCTCGCGGTTTCCGGGCAGCCTCCTCCGTACACCATATTTGAATGATGCCCTCGACGATCCTCTTAATTGGCTGCGAATCGGAGCTTCTGCTCGACATGTCCAACGGTTTTTCAGGCGGCCAGACAATTTTCAAAAAATAAAAAATTCCACGGAAAAGGAAAAAGATCATCTCTATGCAATTTCTGCTTCTGACAATTAGCTCAGAAATTTTTAATTTCCCACGAAAATTCGCGAACCAGATAACCTCCGATTCGAAATACCCCAACTCGAAAACTTTCCCAAAAGTACCCACCCCCAGTTTTTTGATCCTCCCCGGACCAATTAGCTCGCCCCCAGTAATTCCAGCCTTTATCTTCGCCGGGCCAGCGGCGGATCCACCCCTGCGAACAAGTTCGAAAGATTCGAAACAGTTTCGAAACTCGAACCTGTCCGGTGACCGAGAACTTTTAAGCCGATTACAAAACGATTTTTTCGCCAGGAAGCACGAAATGATCCCGGGTGCGGTGGGGGAGGAGTGGGGAGGGGAGGGTCGAATGGATCGCGGGAGACCGCGGTTAGGTTAGTAGCCATACGTCATCCTTGACGCAAGGAGTCAGCTGCTCCGCAATCCCCGTCGTCCTTCTTGCGCGAAGAAATCGGTCCTTCTTGCCGGGCTCGGGCCGGACACATCTTTTAGCTTGTACCGGCGACACCATCGGCTTCGGCCGACGCTGAAATCGCGCGCTCTCATCGATATGTATGGATGGACACGCCACTGGAATTTTAGTTGGTGTCGCCTCCTCTCTCCGGAGACACGCACGACAAACAAATAAGTAGACCGACCGAACCGGCGGCGCGGCGGCGACGTGAAATAAGACCGACAGGAGTCTTCGATCGATGAATGGCTCTCCTCGATCTTCCTGCCGATTTTCATTTCGAAAATTTGCTCCGCCCTGGGACAACGAGAAACGAACACGTTTTTGTTGACGTGGACAAGGGAAAAGTTGCTCCCTAGATTAACAGATGTTCTCCTTGTTGTTTTACAAAGGGTGTAGCCGGTCGAAAGTGAAACCAAATTGAATTTGCAGTAGGCCATTCGATAGCTCATCCGAAGAAACTACTTTCTGCCAATTTTCAACCCTGTACGTCGACACGGGGGGTAGTAACGGGGTGACGAAGAAAATCAGGTTTTTCCGTGATTTCCCTTTACCACTTCAATAGAAAATTCTGAAAAAAATCAGGCATATTTTAGCTACCAGATTGCACATCTGTGAATTTTTTCAGAATTTTCAGCTGCGGAATTCGAATTTTAAAAAATAGAAGAAATTTTGTAATGCCGATTTCTTTCTAGAAGTCACGCGATAGTGAGTTTATATTTTTTACAGTTTCAGCATCTCGTTGTTAAAGTGGGGAAGCATTAAAAAACCGTATAAATCTATTTAATTTTATTGATTATCCTCGGAATTCCAAAAATCCAACGACAATCAGCGACGATTTCTGCCCGCATTCCCGAAGAAGGTAACCTCGAAGTTGCAGTCGTATTCTCGAAGTTACATTTGCTCTCGCAAATACTTGGATCGGACATGTTCGGATAGCTCCCGAACAATTCGAATTCAACAATGCGGTTACATTGGCAGAGCAACGGTAATAAAACGTAGACCACGTGAACGCTCTCCTTGGAAACTGGCTGATTTATGGACCCGTGGCACACACCGCCGTGATCCTGAATATAATCCCGTGGTATACTATAGCATTCATAAAGCCGAGCAGCAGCCACGAATCCGCGGCGGCGTTGTCAGCACGAAGTCCCGCGGAAACCAGAGACATAAGTTTCTATGTGACATTTAAAACCGAGAGCAGAAACGGTTCACGGTGCCGGATCGTTGCTCGTGTCGCTTTTCTAATAAGCCTCGCCGCCGTTAAAAGGTCGGAACTGTCGCGACTCCACCCTGTTCCTGATCGACAGCCATAATTTACCGGCGTATGAATAATAATTTATTACCTGCGCGACCGACCGTGGCCGATTATGCTCGGGAAAACCGAGTCGAAAGCGTTCAACGAAATCAATTTTCGATTCTTTTGCTGTCTCAGAACAGTCTGGTGTTGTGAAAGTTATGGTTGGCGATCGATGGACTGCGGATCTTCATTTTCATAGATAAAATCAAAGCTGGGATTTCTCTCGATAAAAGCAGAGCAGATTTCCAGCTGTAAATTATACGAAATTAATTTATACAAAAATACACGGGCACTTTATTTTCTACAGTTAGAAATAAATATATAAATATAGCAGGCTGGTACAATTTAAAATTTTCTTCGTCAATTGTAAGTCGCAGGTGCTAAATAAAAATTCTTTTCCTTTAAAATTTGATAAAGCTGAATATAACGACATCCATAAATTATTTTATTCTCTCGACTGTTTTAAATTTCAAGTGATTAAATTGCATAAAATCCAAATACTAATTTAATTGTTGGACTACACCCTTCTGTATAAATAATTGCACAAAATGAATGTGAATGAAAATGAATGCAAAACGAAAGTATTGATCGAAAGTAAAGGATAGTTTTTCCATGCAATTGAAATATAATTTTGGTATAGGATAGTCTTGCGACGGGTCGCCGATAACGCGATCGTGACTTCATAATCCTTGATCAAACAATCCGTCATTGTCAATGGACGGTGGTGGTGGGGGTGGTTCGGATAAAAAGCTCAGCTGTAGCTGGCTGTGTAAACGACTCGCCGACGTGTATCACCGATCGGGGCAAAACAATTATAAATTATTTAATATGTCCCGTTGCCCGTAGACTCGTGGGCCTCCCTAATTGTAAGGCAAAGGGGGCCCATCTCGTCCGGGCTCCTTTTTTCCCCCCTCCTCCCCATTGGGCCCCATCTCCAGCAACGTTACCCCTCTTCCTCGTAGCGTATCTTGCGTCACGCTCGCTCCTATACCGTCGTCCTTCTTTGTTTCACCGAAGTGTCCGTTTTTTCGGCTCGGGACCCGTCTTATTCCCGCAGAATTACGAAGCCTCGGACGAACGGGCCGTTGACCCACCGAATAAATGCATCCGATCCGATGATGCGCTCGTAATTTAACCTCGAGCCGGCCAGATAAGCATCGCGCAGACGGGGACGAATGCAAAGATATTTTAATCGGTGAAAAACACCGTCTGCTCTTCGTCTCCCAGCGATGGAAAGTCGATTACCTACCTGAAGAAACGCCTCGGAAGTCGCTGGAAGAAAATTTATGCTCGAGCAGTTAATATTGCTGTTAAGCGAGCCACTATTTCTCACAGAAATGGGAATTTTCACGGTTTTCCACTGGAAAAAATATGAGGACAAAGCTCAAACGTTGTAGAACACAACAAAAAACATTGCATTACAAAATCTTTTTCCATTTCCTCAGGAAAAAAT
>CM052124.1:2023275-2034664 GCA_028454245.1 Halictus quadricinctus
ATGGTGCAAAAAGAAAAGATCCATGGTTGCCGGTGGCAGGTCGGTGGTTGACGTGTCTGGGGCCCCATAAAAGGGTAGATCACGGCTGCTGCACGCGTCTCACGTCCGCGGATCGAGCTGGTGCCGCGTGATCGATGACAAATGGGGTAGGGGGCGGATCGATCGCGCATGTAAACGAAATGCAAACAAAACGGCGGCCGGGTCTGTGGCAACCCGGCCAGTTGCGAAACGAGGCGGCGGCACGATCGATTCCGCTAATGTGGGAGAGCTATGCCATAGCGCGCGACACGCCGGATAAAATCGCACAATCCCGCCTATCCGGATCATAAGCAGCTGGTTCAGGAATGCCGGTCGACTCGACTAATAATCGAACGGAGAGCCGGCGCATTTCTTTCTCGTTTAAATAAGGAACGGGTCCAGAGGGCGTTTCCCGCGAAAAGCTTGCGTTCTTTTTTTTTTTGCTGGCCGGCAAAATGGCCGGGGCAATTTATTAGCCGGGCACCGATTGTTCCGAGACGCTGGAACGCGATTTTTGCGCGGTCCGTGACGCAACCCCGGGGAAAATAACGCCGACAATGCTCCGCGCGCAACGCTGTTTATTTATTTAACGGCGACCGCTAACGAGCATTTTCTCCTCGATCCTTCCTCGAACCGCGCGCGATTAATAATTTTATTAGTTGGAAAGCAGGTGATTAGTTTAATCGCCGCCGATTCGGAGAAACACTTTCTACCGCCTCGTGCTATCGGGACTGTTGTGTTGCGTGCGCCGCCGCTCGGCCTCTGAGGCTCTTTAATCGCTTCTTTGTTTAAATTTGCCCGGCACGATACTTTTGTTCCTTTTGTTACATCTTTTTCGGAGCGGTGCAGCATCTTCCATTGTTTCTTTATCGTGTCACTCGATTCACTGGTTCCCTGCGAATTTTGTAACTCTGAAATATCTGAATCTCCAGAAATTGACCATTTTCAAACTGTTGTGATTTCGCTAAAAACAATCGCACGGGCATAAACTTGGACTCGTTTTAAAGCTTGAAGACACTACTTTCGCACCCCATTGTTCGTTTTCCTCCGAGATATTTTTACGGGATTCAGCAGGTGAGAAACTCGAGACCCATTTTTCCCAAAACATGTTACAAATTGAAACCTCTGTGGAAACTTTGAAAAATTTTTCTGGTCGATGAAATTTCCGCAGATTTGAAGACTGAAGTCTCCCCTTTGCAACGACACCTTGAAAAGTTACGTACGATTTTTTGCCACTGTTTTATGGGGCAAAAATGAGGACCATGTTCGGTGACGAAAAATCCTTATGGTGTACCTTGTGTCACCTTATTGAACCTTAATATTTTCTATTAATAATTCTTAATATTTCTAATATTTTTAATTTAAAATTATTAAGATCCTAAGCATGCATACACGAGAAATTATGTGTTGATGGAACATTTACATTCTTAGGGGCGTTGTGTAATTAAGTAGCCGACTGTTAAAGAATTGCAGAGCCATGGGAGGAAGTTTAAATAAATTTATATAATATTTTGTGTTAAAGAATTCATACACGTCAATTAGCCGCGTTAATAATTTCAGTTAATCGGAGGACCCATTGGTCAGAGTGGGAGATGGTGCATAACGTGCATACGAAACGGTGCACGCATGCACGGGCACGTTCCCCGGCTAATGGCCGGCATAGTAATCGAGCGAACCATTGCAAGCGTGAAATGCTCGATCGTAAGTAAATTACAGGACCTGGCTTATCGAATAACACGCTGCATAAACGAGTCGAATGCAATAACGCGCTGCATAATCACCGGACAATTAGATCACCTCAAATGAATCATAATACGATCCACCTTTGTCTCCAGTCAATAGAAAACTTATAAATTGCACACTAAGGGACCTAATTACTATGGGGGGGGGGGTACCAATTACTGTATCTCCATTAATTATACTTATTCCTATAGCATAATGAATATTAAAAGAGAGATACTACACTTTTTTTCATTAAAATCAGTTAATATATTATTTATCGCTTTCTTAATATTCATTATGCTTTATAAATAAGTATAATTAATATAGCCACAGTAATTGGTATCCTGTAATTGGTTACCCTGTTACTATATATATGTGGGAGATTTCGAAAAATACTTATTTGACGAAAGTTTAAATTTATAATAAAATTCCAATTAGAAGAGGGGGATTTTAATTGCGATTTTGTCTCATATCGATCCCGCTTGTCTCTAGCATGATCGCGAAGAATTTTATGGGATCACCGTCCTTCACCGACTTTCTGCGATTTCGTTTAGGTTATAAGACCGCGGGAGCACTCTAATAATAACTCGCCGAGTCCTCTAAGCTAAGGAACATTAACTTTTCATTAACTCGCCGAACAGAAGCGAGTTATCTCGCAATTAGATCGGCATTCCGGGTGTTCGCGGTCACCGATCCACCTGTGCGCAGGTGGACCAGGTGACGCCGGGCCACCTACGTCGGCGATGACCACGTGTCACGCTTCCCGCAGGATGTGACGTCACTGTGTCACGATGCACGATGGAATGCACGGTACAGTAACACACGTTGCCGATAGCCAACGATGACTGTCATCGTCGATTATCAAAGCGGCCGGGGATCGTGGCGTGACTCGATGCGCCTGGGAAAGGGCTCCTCGAATCTGCCGATGTCTAATTAATCATTTCCTGCCACTTAACACATTCACAATTTTTTTAAATCTATTCGGTAAACCAGTAACTCACCCTCGATAACTGTAACTGGGTTTGTAAAATGGGGGAAGAAATTTTCCAAATTCTAAATCAATTTAAACCGCTTCGTTAACCTTCTGCAGGCTGTGCCGGGGTCATTCGTGACCCGTCGCGGTAGGGATAAGCTCTAATTCTTTTAAGCCTTTTTAAGCCCTTTTTCTTCTTTTTCATCCGAAATAGGGCGAAAGCGAGTCCCGAGCCGTCGCCTTATATTGGAAGAGAACTGTAAATGTCGGCCTGGGTCAGAAATGACACCGGCACAGGCCCAGAACTCGCAGGAGTCCGAGGGAACGCGTCAGTTTCGATGCTCGGTAGGATTTTTTATTCTTTTCTAAAATTGTTTTATAAAAGATTCTCTTCCGGTTTGACTTCGAGAGGAGGATTTTGTCCACGAAAATTTGTTTTCCTCGAATGGATCACATGTTGCGCGATGGAACACCGTGCCCGCCATCTTCTGGAAAACATACGTACCGGACGAGTTCCTTGAAGGCGGCTGCAAAATCAATGAGCCCGTCGAAGTAACGGACTGGGAAATGTATACGGTTCCACTTTTATGAGCAAAACCGGGGAATACGTATGATTAAATCTCGAGTAGAATCTTCGCGGAAAGAGCCCGAGCATTGCCGGGACGATCTATGATCGTATCCGCCTCCCTGTAATCACTATTCAAGAAACCTTGCTCGCGCGTACACTATCGTAACCCTTTGACTCGCCTACGTTTTAATAATGACCCCTCCTTGCACTCTAATTCATCGGACTCGATTTTACAATAAAATTTCAGTCCGTTCAATTTACACCACAGAAAATATTTATGAATCTCCAGAGATCCAAAATCTCTCTACAGTCACTTGTCGAGAAGTGGTTTACTCGATACTAGTCAAAACACGGGACATATATCGGACAGGAGATACTATTCTACGCCGAACGTAGGAAATAGTGAGAATAATGAAAAACAAGGAAATCTGGGACTTTTGTCGGCTAGGCGTTTGTGACATATATAGAGTAAAAACAGATGTCACCAAAAATATTTGAACAACGCTGTTCCAGTAAATCACCGCAGTACGACAATGCATACTAACAATAGTGCAGCATGATCACACGACCTCGGGACCTGTCTCCAATTTTGCGCGGGTCTCTGCGGACCCAGCGTTCGCCGCGACTGAAATCAGCCTTGAACTTCCGTCGGGCTGGTCATAAGAAACAGATCGTTTCTTCGTTGGTTTTTCTTGCGGATCCAGAGGATCAAGACTTCAAAGATGGAATCCGCTAAGATTGGAACAACGGATCCCACGATCCTCGGACGACACCGGCCGTGCAACTTCTTCGCGCAAGCCACGGGATCGAAAAAGAAATCGGCCTCGGACTGCATAAAGAATGCAATTAAGCGAATCGTGTATTGTAATTAACGGCCATTCTCTTCTTCCGACGGATTCCCTCCTCGTCAGGTGCGTGCAAACGTGTTCAGCTGAGCTGGACGTAATCCTTCGGTCTCTCTCTCTCTCTCTCTCTCTCTCTCTCTCTCTCTCTCTCTCGCTCGCTCTCTCGCTCTCTCTTCTTGTCCCGCCTTTGCTCCTCCGTTTGTTCGATCCTCTTCGTTCCGCTTCGGGTCTTCCGGCGAGATACACCTTCCTCGATTAGTCCCTCGAATTAGCAGCTACCGCACGAACGTGACGAACAGATTAACAAATTGAACGGGACGCGATCAGAACCCTTTGAAATTGTCGCGCGATCCAGCGCGTGCATCCTTGATCAGGCTTGATTGCCTCGGGAAGATCCTCGATCTCTCATTCGACTTGCTGATCGCCGTTTCGTCGATCACACCGCTCGAATTTTGGTGCTTTCCCTCGGAAACGTAATCGAACTTCTACTTAATTATCGATCACCAGCATTTATGCCGAAACTGTGTGAGTGCAATTTAAACAATTTAAACCATTTGTAATTTTGCACTACTATTTCTTTTGTCGTTGTAATGATTAGCAATTCTTCGTCGTTCAGAATTTCATAGAAAACAAAAAAATAGTTTATATCTATTGTATATGAATGTTTTCTCCAAAATTTATTTCGGTTTAAAGGAAATTAATAACATACATATTTATTAGACTCATCACGAGTCTGACTCGATATTGTAGGGCAAGAGCAGATTAAACAAATTTGAGAGCACCAGTGTACAAATGTCCAGGTTATTAAAATTATTCGGAATTTTTTACTTAGCACCTGTTCGTCGTAATCAATTTTAATGTTACATAAAAATTCGCAGTCTATAGATGTCGATTGAATATCCTGGTTAGAGTGATTGTTAGTACGCACCGTTTGAACATTACGTTGCAAAGTGGGGAAATTGGGGTTCCCCAGTGGAAAATGAATATGCAATCCGAAAGCGTCCACGGAATTAATGGAGATTATGAAAACACGATGGAAACGAGCGTAATCCAGTGTTTATATAATCGAGTGACTCACCGCGCGGTAGAAGCGTGAATGGCATTTGCAATTAGATTGATTTAAGCAAACAAAGAACGCACCGGCGACTCTTCCTCCGCATTTCTCGAATGTTTATCGATAGCTAGTTTGCTTTCACGTCCTGCTTGGTTTTTTGCTGTCTTCGCCTTGTCGGTTAATTAATTGAAGAATCGCAATCGTTGAAATAATCGAATTCCATCTTCTCTTGTTTCCCAACCAAGATGACTGCAAACAATCTATAACAATCTGGCACAAAATGATTCCATTCAAAATTCCGCTTTGGTTAAATTATTATTGACTATACAATTCGACAATATTAACGCAGGAACTACCGGACGTCGACTTCCTTTTAGTATTGCTAAAATTATCAAATTAAATCAATTTTCCCACGATGATATAAAATAAACATTGTGCAAAGCCTTAATTAATGCAGTCCCCTAATTTTTTAAAAACATCATTTTTAGTACATCTGCAGCGTCAGCAAAATGAAAAATGTTTACACTGAACAGGAGCCAAATAAAATTTTATTTCTTCCTTCACTGATTTAATTAAGTTGATACCAATAGACTGACGTCCTCAAATCTTGTTAATATCTCCGCTGCTTTAAATGGTCCGCACATTTTTGCCATAAATCTGCCAAATACGCATAATGACAATATGCCAAATTCGTGAAATGTCTATTCATGAAGAACAATAACCATGCGCGGTGTTTTTCATGTGGAACGAAGAGGATGCATGAAGAAAAAGGGGGAAAATGGCGAAAGAGGGAAAGCGGCGTTGGCGGTCGGGGAATTCGACGGTGTTTGCAGAGCAAAGAAGTCATTATATTTTCTCGAAGCGTCGCGAGAAGCTTAATCAAGGTGGCAGCCGAGCGGAATCAGCAAGGACCCCATTAGTTTTACGTTTCGTCCTTTTTTATCCTGTCTCCCTCGCGGCCGGCCGCCATTTTCTCCCTGTAGCCGGCGGCCATGTCCCCCCCGGGACTCATTGTCCAACCTAATAACCGCAACTTTTAATTGAATTTGCGACCAGCACGAATCAACTTTCGGCTCGTTCAGCTCCTGTAACTGATTGGCGGACGGCCCCCGTCGATTACTCACCTGAAAGATCGAGCGACGCCAGATTTCATCGTGCCCTCCCTTGATCATTGATCCGTCGATCTCTTCCACCTCACCTCATCGTCCACCTTGCTCTTGTCACGAGACGAAGAAATACTCGTCAACACTACTCGTGGTACCAGCTGCAATCACCTGTACTCACCTGCATACGAAACGGCCCATATAATGCTATATTTTAGTTCCACTTTGTTCTATTTTGTATATGTACAAGTTTAACATTGTAATTTAATTGTCGAGAAATAAAGAATATTAATTAGAACAGTCAATGCGTTCTTTTTTTTCTCCACCCTGGACTTGAATATTCGGTATTAGAATTAAATTAAATTAAATTTGTGAAGTTAGAGAAAATTAAGTTTTGTATTAGGAGAATATGATAGTAAAAGAGGAGGCACGAAAATTTGGTGCCACCTCTTTTGCTATCATGTTCTCCTAGTAGAAATCCGAAAATTTCGAAAAAATTTCGAAAAATTCCGAAAATCGAACTTGGTGTTAGGAGAACATGATATCGAAGGAGGTGGCACGAAAAATTCAGTAGTACAAGTCAACGCCAAGTCAGACTGTCGAAATTTCCCGAAATTTTGCGAAAAATTGAGCTTTGTATTAGGAGAATATAATAGTGAAAGAGTTGGACGTTTGGGAAAAATTGAAGGTTCAATAATAAAATACGCAGATATGTATTTTCATTAAATTTTCTTTATTTATTCATTATTGATTCTTACATAAAATGATTGTGTTAAAATACAATATAAATGTTTGCATATAATATGGATTACGCGCTGGTGTACGTGTTATCGCACATGGTGATGTCCAGTAATTGTCGTCAAGAATTGTGCACAGGAACAATTAAAAGGACACAGCATTCTTTTGTTAGCTCCATTATTCATATAATGCCCGATGTTTTAAAATTCGCGCGGGACACTAGCGAACGCGACGAAGATGCGCGCTGCATGACAGAAAGGTGGTGGGGGTAGCAGGCGTTTGAGGGGCCTCTACCGTGCCCATCAGTGTCCTATAGTAACAACATCCTTACAGTGCATTTTTATTATAAATAAATAAAAAACTAGCGCAACAATTTATTTTACTCGTCGCGCAGGAGTTTCGCAGCAATGGCTGAGCAACACAGGCGAAAGTTGTTGGCGGAAAACAGTATGATTCAGCCAGATGAGCATCGGAGTCAGATGTCTATCAAGCCAGATTTCAAAGATTAATTAACGGGCGCATCTGCCCGGCCAGCGTCTAACAACAGTCACGCGTCAACGCGATCGAGCCGCATTCTAAATGTTAATACGCAGCGGGGAAAATATTTTAACATCGCATTAACCACGTTGATGCGTACGCTAAATCAAGGCTGCCCATTATAATTGAACAAACAACCGGTGCCGCGATCGCAATTAACGTCCGCGAAATATCAAAAAACGGTGGCAGATCTTTCGCTCGTCCGATCGAATATGGAACAATGAAATAACTCCGGTGAAATTGCCCAGGGAGTTTTCTTATAATAACGAAGCAAAACGTTATTTAAATCGGTAATTAGACGCCTCATTTTACGCGGCCATTGAAGGAATGGAATTTTTCCTGTGACTTCACTCTCTTCCCGAGCTCGCAAATCGAACTTAGAAAATTGTAATCTTTAATTTAATTTATGCATAGGCTGTTTGCAATGTTCGGAGCGTTGATCGCGAGACGTTAACGTACAATGGTAAAGTTTACAATTTATACAAGAAGTTCTGTGAATTTTCAGTTCGTCGAAAAGTGGACGCCTGTTTGGGAATTTTTTTAAACTGAAGCAATAAACACACCGAACTGAAACTTTGTGCAACAATTCATCGATGTCTAGAGAGTACACGAAAATTTTTTCCGAGAGAGAAACAATCATCACGTACGGAGTTATATATATTTTTTAAACAATGTTCCTCGCTTTCACCTCCAATAAGTGATCTTAATTTATCGAAAAATGGTACCGTCTTCGAGAATTTTTTCAAAGACTACCAATAAACCTATCAGATTGAAACTTTGTGGTCGTACTTACCGATGTTCATGGCGCACGCACAATTTTTTTCGCACGGAAACAGTCGCTCTGTCCGAAGTTACAGTCGAAACAAGTTACAAGCGAACCGAGCAATCGCAAACAGGCGATTAAGACCGCTCTCGATCACTCATCCGGCATCTAAAAAAATCGCAAATCGAAGAAACAAGCAATCGTCGGGAATGAGAGGCAGTGTATCATGCGACTCACGAAAATGACTGGTGCTGAGGCTTCGGAAACGGCGAAATCCAGGTGAAGCATCAATCATCCCGAAGTCAGAGCGGAATGGGAGTTGCGCGGGACTTGTTATGATAATCGAAGGGTTAATTAAGACCTTACGGTATAAAGGTCGCCGAATAACAGGCGGCCAAAGTGTCTGGAGGCCGAGGAGAAAGAGAGAGAGAGAGAGAGAGAGTGGATCGAGAGAAGAGCCTCGCGCCGAATTGCTCGTGGCCCCGCAATCTCGTCCCGGGGCCGAGATTAAGGGAATAAATATCCAGGCCCGATAATTGTATTGGTAGTTTCAGTAACTAATGATCTAAAAGTCGTTAGCACCGCCGCCAGGATCGTTGGGGGCTGCTACGAGCCGTTACAGTTCCGAAAAAAGGGGGGGGGGGGACGGGGAAGGGGTGGCTGGTTCGAAGACCATGCTGAAAATGAAACTACGACCAACCTAGACCGACGCACGACCCAATCCGAGAGGTTTGCACGATGGTAATTCACGATCGAGCTCTCAAACTGCCTTCGGAGAATTGGACGAAACCAGGATCTATCGTCGGGCAGCCGGAAGGCACTGATTAGTGTGCTATTCCGTTCTAAACAACCCTTCAAATCCATCCCCGTGACACATTAACCCCTTGAACCCCGTCGGAGACACTACAAACTGCAATGTGTCAGCTGCAATAGAAAATTCTGAATATTATTACCCGTTTTTATTTTACGAATAAAGAACAGAACATTTAATGTAATACCGGTGAAAATTCAAATTCAATTAATTCGACACATCCCCGAAGCATTTTGAGAACGAGCATTGCGCCTTAGACTAGAATAAATTTTCATAATTTTTTTCTGAACGGAAACATTTCCCATCGCAAAATCATGATACGCATCTCAAAAGCGTACACTTTCGCCTACAACTGCCATAAGTTTCGCCAAGAAATTTACAAAATTAAAAACATGACAGATCCCAGAAGATGACACAACTCCAGAAGACCAATTGCACTCAGAAAATTCTATAAATCGAAAAGAAAAAGGAGCTAAAATTTTTTACCCCCTCCAACTCCGTCACCATCCCCAAAATCACACCCCCAAGGGCGCTCTCCCCATCGCCTCCAAATCAGAAAGCCCTAAATTTCCCATACCTAACCGGAGGAATCGTCGTTCCTACCGAGGGCAGATCTATGGATCGCAAGCCGACCTGCGCGAGTTTCTCGAGGCTCGGTATCTCTCTGGAAGCGATCCAGAGATCGCGCACGCACTCTGGGTGCGTATGTCGACGCCTCCATTCGTTCTCCGGCGTATCAAAGAGGGTGCTGCCGGCGCGGCGTGGAGCGCATTGTCTCGCGCTGTCGATTCGCGCCGTTTTTCGAGAGAAATATCGGTAACGTCGCCGAGCAGGGTGTCAAGCCGCCGACTGCGCGGGTTGTCGGGTGCTAACCTCTTGATCCTCGATGGGGGAGAGACATAGTATTCGTACGAGCCACTTGAGACGCGAGTGTACGTGGCGGCCCTGGCGGACGATAAATAACGGCGAACTGGTTCTGCATATATCTGCTTATATATAATCGGACGACAGGGCTTTATGCAAGCCGTCCTGGGCCATTCTTGTGCTAGATCGTTCGCCCAGCATGGTGTCTCCGCCTTCCTTTAACCGTCCACCAACCCGTCGACCCCGTACACCTCGCATGGTTTCACCTGGAAAATTTCTGGAATGCTTCGGCTGCGATTTTCTCCGTTTATTTGTTTTCTGACCGGTAGCGCTCGAGTGGGGACGCCACTGAAAATTTCTCTATCATTATTCAATTACTAAACATTTAACTACAGTACGAGAAAATTGTGACAGCTTCGTGTGCATAAAAAGAGAGAAATAATAGAATGAAAATATTCCAAATTAGGAGAAATCTTTCGTTTTCGAATTGAAACAGTCCCGAGTGCAAAGGGTAAAATCCTTAAGAAATAATATTATTTTTCACATTTTTGGATCTACTCCTCCTCTCGGTTCAACGATCATAATTTTTTTGGATTTAATAAAAATTATTCACAATACTCTAGAAAATTGACAGCTAGAAAATTAAGTAGTGGAGCATTTGCAATCACACAGTTATATATTTTTCTACAAAAATTGCAGAAAGACCATTTCAATTGCCAGAATAGTTTCAGGAAAAGATCTACCAAATAAATGGACTGCGGATTTGATTTGTGACAAAATTGAGTAAGAGTGATTTAAAACAGAACGATTAGAATAATTGAATTACTTGATTGACGCTGATGATTTTCAGGTATTGATCAAAAGGAGCCCGTCGGGGTATCGAGCAATTTGCAAAGCCAGGCAGAGATGATTCTCGGTTGTTCGACAGGCAGTGAAACTATCCGATTCCATCGGCAATCAATTTCCCCATAAACCAATGAAAAATATCAGGAATCTTATCAGAAGCTGGCCCCGACACGTTCCGGCCGAGATCATCCATCAGATCGTGCCCGGATCGTCCGTATTTTATCGCGGCTCGGATGTGCAATCCGTAAGTATCTAATGCACGTGTTGTGCACCGGGCCAGATGCAGGCGGACGCGCGCGATGCACCGTTCTCCCTTCGGAACGGTGAATGGAGGCTGCCCGGGTGACGACAGGTGGGCCAGGCCCTTGATAAATGAAGTGTGAACTCGCGGCTACTTATCCGCCGATGCATCAAATCTGTCCGGCCGGTATTAAAAGTGCATCCACGCTTTGTCTCGTGCCCCCGCGTTCCACGCTCGAAATAACGAAGCCCTCCTCCCCTCCCGCCGTAATGCGCCATTGGTTCCCACTTTTTAAAATTTAAGCAG
>CM052124.1:2034764-2095618 GCA_028454245.1 Halictus quadricinctus
GAATCCAGTCAGATTATCGTAAAGGTAGGGCTCCCAAATAGGGCTACCGCAGATTCATTAATTTTTCCTGAAGTGTACCTCTGTTTTCAATTTATTTCTTTAATTGTGGCAATGTTTGTTACCAGTTTAGTTAGAAAGAACGCTTGAATTTTGCTTGGAATAAATTTCAACCTTCAATTTAGTAGATAGGGCTTCCAAATAGGACCATCACTGACATTTAAATACTTTGTTCAATTGTTACGTTGGTAATTACCAAAGTATACGGGAAATGCATCTAGAATTGCATTTAAAGTGAATCCAGTCAGATTATCGTAAAGGTAGGGCTCCCAAATAGGGCCACCACAGATTCCCTAATTTTTCCTGAAGTGTACCACTGTTTTCCAATTGTACCGATATTTTACAGATTATCAAAATTGAATTAAAAGTAACACTTGAATTTAATTTGACATAAACCTTGTCGGATTGTGGACTTACTCAAGTAGGGCTGCCAAATGCTACCACGGACACGCGGACAAATGCAATTTCTACTCAGCATTTCTTTATGACTCATCCAAAACTTTCCACCGTGTCTAACAATGTTAACAATCCACAGCCGAAGAAACCGTCGAGAAACGATGGCAACCGAGTCGTCGAAAGTAATAAATAAACCGTGTCGAAGCTGCGCCGCAGCCGGGGCCAGCTCTAAATCTCGAGCGCGGCTCACCCATAATTATCTCAAGGTGTCGGTAAACATTCCTCTCATTACGCGCGGACAAATAGTGGCAGGGAGACAGAGCCGGGAGACGGCCTTAAGACCCATTTGACGGGCCCGCTTCGGTCCCGGTAATATATAGCTAATATTTTTCTCTCTGCGTCGAGGATTATCGGCGTATCAACGTCGGCGCAGCGTAACGATCGTTGTGCCGGGCATAACGAGGCGTTTTGACAAGGCCCTCGCCTTCCGGGACAGTTGAGGCCCCGGCGCGCACGGCCCGAAAACCGACTGGGCCCCTCGAAGAGGATCGAGAGGCCAACAGAGACAGAGATCGCGGGAACCGGGAAAAGAAGGGGGGAAAAAGAGGGAGAGAGAAAGAGTGAGAGAGAGAGAGGGGGGGAGGAGAGACACGACGTACGGCTGCGTAAATTATCTCCGCGGTGTGTATTTATCCGGAGATTTACAAGCGGGCAGCGCGCGTTTGATTTACACGCCCGTGCGCCCGTAGCCACGCTGAAACGGCTAAAAGGGTTCTGCGGGTGAAATATGCAACAGGATGCGCCGGCGCATCCTCCGGACTGCATCCACCGGAATCGTCCTGCGAACATGGCCCTCTCGATCTCGAGCGCACCTGCGCCCCTGCCCCCGATACGCCGATTCCTCGACCAATTACTGACCGCCCGGTCCGGGTAGCTAATAATGGAGGGTTTCGATGACGCGTTAAGGGAGGATGATGAAGTTTCTTGATACAGGAAGTGCACCGGATCCTTGCCGCGCCGCATACACGACGTGGGGAGGCTGCGAGGTCCTTCGATCTGCGGCGAATCAGATTCTGATAAGACCGGATCAGTGTCCGATTACAATTGAATATTTTCCAAACCGATCGTGATAAAAATTGCAAAAAAATCATGCGTGTACTGCAACACTTGCGCAAGAACCCCTCTGTATTATTATAGCGCCAAGTCGTCTGTATTTGCTACAGTAAGTCCCTCTCTTCAAGGTGTACATTCGTCGAAGGGGTAGGGTAGCTAACATCAATGGTTACTTCCGAGTTAATTCACTTTTCTATAGACTTGATAGGCGCACCTTTTCACACTTAATTGTAGACACATTAACGAGTATCTGAAAAATAGAACATTGTGAAAATCTGAAAAGTTGTTAAAGTTACAGAGAAATAAAGACAGCCTTGCAGGATCTACGAAATGTGAAACTTGACTTACGTTCAGCCCTACAGATTCCAGAATTATACAAATATTCTGATAATCCTTTTTCCATGTAGTTTCCTACCTTTCTAAATCAGTAACAAAAACTAAATTCTCCAAATTTTCGGAAAGCACCCCCCAATTTCACCTCACACCATACGAACCTAAGAAAACCGACTCTTTCCGTTTCCGTTGAGGAATCGATCAGCCCGCATGGATCACGGCCAGTGATCCAGGGTCCTCGGGGTCCTCCATCATCTCCGGGAGCTGGGGTCCACCGTGGCCGGTCGGCGAGAGTCCTCGAACCGCGAGTAACACATCAAACGCGGCGTGACGTGCGCGTATGTACGCGTACCGGAGGAAATATATTAAGGCTCGCGCTTGCGAGAGCTGGTTAGGGTTAAGAGCGGGGTATAAAGATGTTGTTTGAGGCGTCGGACACCTGTGCCCGGCCTGCCGTGGCTCTGCATATGGACTGCGGAGAGCTGCGGTGCCCCCCTGCCCCTCTGTCCCCCGCGGTTGGTGCTCCCTTTATCGCCTGTTCCACCTTCCTCTCGCCGTTCGTCGTCCGTTCCTTCTTCCAGCTCGTGAAACATCATAACGTACGCTCGGCCGGGGCGACCACGCGCGTACCCGTACCCGCGCACGACGAACAGACGGAACGGGGTACGTAACGTATGTACCCTGCATTAAGATGCAGACGATGATAAGGAGGACTTTACGATCTCACGCTCGGACGATTCATAGCCCGGCGATGTATGAACGGACCCTGTTTACCGGGGTTCCCGCGGTCCTACGGACTTCGCCCTGCTCCCACCGCTGGTCTAGGCTCGTCCCGTGACCTCTGGGGGCCGACTCGATTGATCGGCGATCGATGATCCATACCGCTGAAGCGGGAAGTTGCAGGATGCTTCTTCTTTTCTTGATATTTGCAGGTTCAGCCGTTTGGGACTGTTGAACTTTAAAAGGTATCTCTGGATCTTGTCTGATACTCGATGGGGCACTTCAATGTTTGAAGCTGTGGTCATTGTTTGCTGGGAAGTCGAAGTGGTCCTCTTGGAAAGCGTGGGGAGTGACAGAGTGCAGTGAAGCTGAAAAGTGACATCTTTGAGAATTATTTTTGAGGTGCACAAATTTTACAAAAAATATTGCGATAGAGGGTTCGAAAGTCCATGTCTTGGACCACATATGAGAATTTTCTCAGTCCGGAATCTCCCGGTTTGACTCCCCTAACATCGAACTTTTCCATCCAGCTCTGGTCCTTCAAAGAACACTGGAGGATTCGCGAGGCCCATGGGTCCCATGGAAAAGTGCAGGCTGCTTAGTATGCCGGTATTCCAGGCATACCAGCTGAATCTAGCCTCCTCTCGTATTCCCGGCAGCCAGGGCCGTTGGCTTCCCGGAGATGAGGGACTAAAAACCCGCGGACGGTCCGCAAAGGGACATTTAAATGATGTCGCCGCGGCTCCGCGCACAGGGAAAGAGGTCGAGGGAAAGGGAGGGGGGTCCTCGGCAGGAATAACTCAGCAGCTAGCTGGTCTCTCTCTCGCCCCTCCCCTGTCCCCCTTTCCTCCGTTTCCGAGGGGCCTGAGGCCCCCGGTAGGTTAGAGGCGAGCTAGATGGACGGACGAGGAGACGTTGGTCAGTCAACGGTCCCGCAGTGACATCGCGGGGCTCTAGATTTCTGCTCTCTCGACTCGACCTCGTCTCTCCCCCTCTCCGAGCCCCGGGCCCAACTGGTGGGGAGCCGTGGGGCCCGGAGGAGAAGGGGGGCTGGATGCTAATCAGATGCCGACCGCGGCGGCGACATCAAAAGGACCTAGCGTCAGACCTTGTCACCAGCTACGAGCAGCCGGCCTCGCCTTTATTTGAATGCGCTATCGTCGGGATACGCGACGATGACGAGGCCCAGGCTTTTTTCGGGGCCCGTTGTCCTTCTCTCTGTGGAACGCGGGCCCGATGATACCGACGCGTCGCGACGACTCCTCGGATCGGCGATCGGGCAGACGCTGTCCTGGAATTGGAGCACTCGGAATGCCGGGCCCGATTTGCCAAAAATATGGGCCTCATATCGGGTGGGGCCCCGGGGAAGCGAGTAGTCCAAGACGGGAGTACAAGAGTGTACAAACTGTAGCAGGAGTATGTCAGGACATATTTAGATTTCAATGATGACTACATTAAAGAGGAAAACAACACTTTGTCATGCTAAAACAAAATGTATGTCGTTTATAAAAACATTGGTACGCTGGAGATTTAATCGACGTCTACAATTACGCAGGATATCTTAACGGACCAATGCCGCCACATAAGCGGCATGGTACTTTTACTTGCTGGGTCCAATGCCGCGTATATGGCGGCAGAAATAAAATATATATAACATACAATATAAATATTCTCCTTTCTATACTTGACAGAAAAATGTCGAGTCCACAGTTTCTCTTCGTATGAAAAATAGGACCTGGTGGGAAGTGAACCTGAAGTACCTCGTTTAAGGGTTAAGGGTTAAAATGTTTTATTAAATGTACCTGCGTTCTGAAAATATTCAGACAATTTACCAGAAGGAAGCCACCGTTGACTATCATAGTACTGCACGAAATACATTCGCAGGTCGTTTCTGTGTTCCCCGACGAATGCAAACGGACCTTCGCCGCAAGATTTCCCCGCCAAAGTTCACAACCCGCTTCCTGAAGAGCACGCTGAGCAGCAGAACGCGCGCGCAGCATCTTCGTACGAACGGTGGAAAAAAGTCAAAGCGAAGCTACCGCGAACCATGCATGCGTTCAGGGTACCGTCGCCTATTTGTCGCGCAGCATTCTAGCTTCTTTCCGGCCGGCACGGGAAAGGAGCGCCTTGGCGGCGCGGGTCGAAAAAGACAGCCTCGCCTCGCCTCGCCTTGCCTCGCCTCGCCTCGCCTCGCGTCGTCCATTGGACGGACAGGGGCTCGCGGATGGATGCCGCGTGTTCGCGATCGCTGGCATCGGGTTCCAAGTAGGGTGTAATTGCCGCGGCTGACGGAACGGAGCGGTTGTCCCAACATTGCAGCATGCGCTTGTCAACGTTCATAAGTTATGAAACGGCGGATAAGGGCCTGCAGAGCCCCTCCGCGGGAGAGAACGCACGAAAAGGGTTACGGCCGACTGTTCGCCGTCGATGGGGGGGGGGGGGGGGAGGACAGAGAGATAGAGAGAGAGGGAGTGGGAGAGAGTCGAAGGGAGGGGGACGGTAAGGGGGGATCGAGAAGAAGCGACGGTCCGGAGGACAAGGGAGAGACAAACCGACGCGACCGGCAAGAAGAGTGGGGAGGACATAATTGCTGGTGGATTAATGAGACGGCATAATTGCACGATAATCGACGATCGTTTTATTAGGCGAACCGGACTGGACCCCGGGGACTGGAACTTGAACGCGGACCTGACAGAGGACACCGCTTCAAGACATGGTCGCATATTATTATAAGAACCCCCCCCCCCCCACTCTCCTCCCGCGTCCTCGGTCGAGAGTCTTCGTTCTGAGGAGAGTAGGTATGCCCGGCTGGCCAGAAATGACAATTACCGAAGATCCTGCTAAACGCCCTGTCCACCCCGCTGTCCCCTGCCGCGGCGACCAGCCGAGATCATGGTTGGAATGCGATGTCATTCCTCCGTGCAACGAGTGTCGTTGTACCAACGTTAAATCTGGTGGTCCCGGCGTGCCTAACCGCCGCGCCGCGCTGGGCCCTGCCGAGAAAGTGTCTCTGACGAAATCGAGAGCGATCCGCCTTCTTTCGGTAACTGACTATAGGATTGTCCGGGTCTTTGTCTGCAATGATTGATGATGGTTTCGGGTTTGAGAACGGTGGACTAGTTTAATTGTTCGCTCTTCTGCGGGTTTCTGAGGGATTCTGAGGATTGGTAGAATTTTTTCTTGACAAGAAAAAGGGAAACTGAAAATAATATTAGGTTACCGTTGGACCGACGTTGACTAGGTCAATTGTTGATTTTTAATACAATGTCTTTCGTTTAAGAAGTAACGACGGTGTCGTATTGATCCTCAGTTTAGATTTTTAATGTTATTAGAAAACTGAAGTCTGCCAGTTCTCCTTGCAATTGGTATAGACAATTTTTATTTTGCACATAAAGCCACTGTCTAGCATTACAAGCATTCTTCCAGGTAAAGTTAGGAAGTGTAGGCAAGTGTAAGAATTTTTTACCGATTAACAGAACCGTAGTGAAGCTCGAGAAGGCGTAACGATTTATTTTTAAGATGTAGTAACTTCGAGGAACAATTAGCGACAGTGGGACAGACGTAACATACAATGGACCAGATTTGAGAATTTTTTCACCCAAAAATATCCACGTTTCACCAGTCAACCCTTAACACATTAATTTTCCCCAGACTCAAGCATCTCGAATAAGGTCAAAAAGAAGTACCACATTTACGAATTATTTCCCAGATCCACAAACTTCGTTCCGAAATTATTGACGGGGGGTTCGAAACTGCATACGATGGACCACATTTGAGAATTTTTTCATTGCAATACAAACAATCTAGAAGTGCATATATCCAGTACAGCAAACTTCAGCTATGAAGGTCGATTAATTTAATTATACCAAACACATAGAATCTTTCAATGATAATTGATCGCAGAATACAAAACTTCTGCGGGCAGTCCCAATCGGGGCACTAGGGTCTCCGAAGACCCCGAAGACGTCTGTGCGGAGCCGCCTGATCGAAGCTCGCTGGCCGCCCTCGTTTCCATACACCTATCGCGTCCTTGCTCTAGCTTCCTCCGATCCTCTTCAAGCCAACGATCGATCTGAGCGCTCGTCTCGGAGGCCGACATCAGCCGAAGGGGATCGTTTCGTCGTAAGAGTGGCGCGGCGTGTTCGCAGAGGAGCCGCGGTTCTTCTTGCCTTCTGCCGGTCCTCCTCGGTTCGATGTAGGTAATCATGCGCCGCATTCCCCGGGTGCCGGAGAAGATTTTCGGTTTCATTGTACGCGAGGGTGGGTTAGAGAGCCGGGACGATCGACGGCGCGGTAGAAAAAGAGGAGGAGGCCTCCCGGATACCTCTCGCGGAATAAACAGAGAGAGAGAGAGAGAGAGAGAGAGAGAGAGAGAAAGACTCGAGAACCAGAGGAAGGAAAGAAAGAAAGAAGGACGAAGAAGAAGAAGAAGAAGAACGGGTCAGTGAGGAACGAGAAAGAGAGAGAGAAAGGAAGGTAGCAGAAGTCGGAGCGAAAGAAAGGGCATCTGTCGTAGAAAAAGGCGGATAGAAGGAGGCACGGAGGAGGAAGAAGAAGAGGAGGAAGAAAACGAGATGGTAGCCAGCGAGTCCAAGCAGATCCATCGTTCGGCGGGGAAGCAAACGACGCAAAAACTGGCGTGCATTGTCCCCGACCGAGAGGCAAGCAACGCGAGCAACCACCTCTATCTCTCTCTCTCTCTCTCTCTCTCCCTCTCTCTCTCTCTCTCTTTTTCTTAAGAGAGAGAGTGACCAGAGGAAGCTATGTTCCACTGGATCCATGCATACCAACCTCAGCGATCCTGCCGAGAAAAGAAGAGTAGCTCCACTGTTCCCGGTGGTACGGGAATGGTAAGAAGGATCGAGAGGGAGAAGGATAAAGGATCGAGGGGACAGAGGAGCCAGAAGAAGAGGACGAGCACGACGCGCGGTCGATTTGATTTTTAAATGCAAACAAATCTACATCGTGGCAAAAGCGCCGCCGACCAAGACGCGAGCTAAGAGAGAGAGAGAGAGAGAGCTTCTCTTTCTCGATGGAAACCGACGTTATTCCGGAGGCTCTCGGAGAGGGTCGATACCATGCGAGACCTCGTCACAGGATGACGAGCCGGCTCGACGACGGCCTGCCGGATATTTTTTTCAATCATCCAAGCCCGCCGCGAAGGCACCCGCTGATCTTTATTCCGCTCGGTAGAAGGGAGCTTGTCCGATCCGCGAGAGATCGGGCCCCGGACTCGGTCCGCCGTGGGAGGAGCGGCCCCGGCAAACTGGACACCGATTCGTAAGTGGACTGACGATTTGTCCGGCCGGCCGACATTCTCGCTGCCGAGGCACTGCCGATCTCGGTATCTGATCCTGAGGCGTTGGATGCTTGCGATCCGAGCGAGCGAGAGAAGTGGACGATCTCTCTTTCCAGAATCAAAATTTCGTATCTTGATCGAGGGCGTGTATTTCACCTTTTTTCTTTTGCAGAAGAACTCTTGTATCTAGGTTTACATACAGCCATTTTGTTTAATTAATAATGTTAATACTGTTAGTATTTGATTCTGTCCCCCAAGCTATAATACTGTTAGTATTTAATTCTCTTCCCCAGGCTATAAGCATTTCTTCTGTCTCAATTTACCTGGCCTTATTTCGAAGACCTCTATAATGTAAGGAGGCTTGACGCGTCAATGTCCTTTGCTCACTCAGAGGAAACTGTTTATTTAACTCAAACTCATGGTAACATAAATTTAACAAAATGCTAACGCAACGCATAAATCAATAAAATTATATATAACAGTATAAATCAATAACAGGTAAACATATGAGTAATACAAACGGTGATATAAACATTCTTACAATAATTATCATTTCCCTAAACAGTATTTTACTCCGAGCAATTTGTACACAATTTTTAAACAGTCAGAAAACAGAAGACACTCTTCGACAGAATTGTAACTGCCTACACCGATACAGTTCTAATTGAAACTGTCACAAAATGGTGGGAAAAAATCGTGCATTAAAATATCTAATAAAGAGCTACAAGCTGCTTCTTCAAGCTTCAGGATCACTGTATGGTTTGAGTTATGACAAGATTAACGTGTCCATCCGGACCCCAATCGATCTAAAGCAAAAGCATCCTAGAAAAGAACAATGCAAAAGGATAAAAGTGGCGACGAATCCCGCGGCGAAACGACATCTTCACGAAAACAATATCCACCGACTTTTTGCCATCTTCTCAAGAAACGGCACCTCGGTGCGACGCCGAAGAGAACAACGGAGGCAGCAAACGGTTTTTCCGACGGATCAGCGATCCTAGATGGCGGACAGGATGTCGGCGATCCGTGGACGTTAACGGTCCACGATCACGAGACAGGAAAGCTGTCGCGTGCTTGATCGCCGCCGCGCCCAGCCCGCCGATGTGAATGAAGCGGATCCGAAGCCGAAGCCGAAGCCGAAGCCGAAGCCGAAGCCGAGCGAGCGAGCTGGCGCGGTCTCGTTTTGCGTCTGGTCTTCGTTTCCAGCCGGATCGTGTAGCCTTCCGTCTCCGTTGACAGCCTTAATATATCTGTTCGCGATGCGCCTCATCTCGAGCGTTTAGGTATAATCCGACTTAATGCCGGCTTGATTCAATTCAATGAGCTGCGGCGTGGCAGAAGACTCGAAGAAGAAAAAGAAAAAGGGAAAAGAGTTGAGAGCGAAGAAATCTCGAGCACCGACCGCGCCGGCAATGTTCATGGAAATGCCCTTAATTCCGTCGATTATGGAAAGAGACTTTTCGTTCTCGCGACGACGCCGCTAGCGATCCAGCAAAAACCCGGTGCACCGGCTCGACATCCTCAGGAATCTTTAATCCCGGCAGAAGAACTAGAATTTTATACTCCGCGGATGTTACGAGGACGGGAAAATCGCTCACGTGGGACGTCGATGCGTGCGCGATACCAAGAAACTGTTTGTGATAACGCAGTTCCGCGATGTCGTGGGAAATTGCGGGTTCCGTGCTGCGAGAGTACGTGTAACTAATTTTGCATAAAATGATCCCACTTTTATCTTGTTGTAACTTCGTCAAAAGTAATCGGAAAACAACCTACCTTAGCTCATTTTAAAGGGTGTAGTCTCCACTTTCACACCCCTAAACGATTGTTTACTTAGTCTACCCTTGCACTGGGAAATCGGTAAAATAGTGGAGGTCGAACATAGGAAAAATTAAAAAAGTCACTAAATAGTGGATGAATAGTCCTCGATGTTTACACTGTTATAACTTTGTAAAAAATAATCGAAAAATAACCCACCTTAGCTCATTTTAAAGGGTACGGTCTCCACTTTCACCCCCCTAAACGATTGTTTACTGAGTCTACTCTTGCACCAGGAAATCGGTAAAACGGTGAAGAGCCAACATAAGTAAAATTAAAAAGGTCAAATTTCACGATCGAATTTATCTTTGCAGGTAAATATAGTGTTCCTAGAATAGTGGTAAAATTAAGATGGAGAGTGCATAAAATGGAATTTACAGAAACGGAAGCGAGCGGTATCGGAATATCATTTTAGGATCGAATGGTATGTCAATGTTAGGATTAGATAAAGGTTGCTGATCGAACCTCGTAGTGTGAGAAACGTTTGATTAGTTAATTATTAATCCGCGAGGGGTGTTTACGCGATGCACGATGCATCTCGGTCTCTCGGAAAAATAAACGATCGAATTATACCGAACGGACGACCAGCCGGTTATGCCTCTAATTAGCGCGACCCTCGATCCTAATCGTTAACATCGGTCTAAAGTTAACGCGCATTTAATTCATAATAGAGGGAAGTGGGAGAGAGGGAGGGGGGGAGGTAAAGCCCGCCAGCGCAGACAGGCGAATTACGAATTCATCGCAATTAAGAACGCCGGGAAAGGGGGCCGGTATTATTAATTCGCGTTAATTAGAACAATCCCCGGAACGGTTCGAGCTCTATGCCAGCCGTTACCGGCCGTCTCGCTGAAAGTGAAAACCGCCGCTCGTTAAAAAACGCTACAAAGTTCGCAAAACACCTCGGATCGCCGCATAATTAAATAACGTCGCATGCTAATACGACGAGGTTCAATGGTCTTTGTGTGTGCCAGCCCTCGGTACAGTCCCTCGAAGAAACCATAGCTCCGTGAACGTACCGTCGCATCGCCTATTCCGAGTCAGAATTTCTCACCTGGAATCTGCGAATTTTTATGCGAACCTCTATGCAAAATAAAAATTTTCTAAAACAATTATAACCGGCAGATTTTGAGTGAAAATCTGTCTCCTCTTGCAACAATTCTAATAACCAGAAATCTTTACAGTTTTGTACCGATTTAACTTGTACTGTCAAGTTAGTGCAAAAATAATTTTTCTGATCGACTTTTTGAACAACAATATAGCTCTGTAAATAATATATTATTTTTCTACACATTTCTTAAGGAGCTGCTATTAGACACTGTAGATGCTAACTAAAAAAAATATACAACTCATGCAATTTAGATTATTTCTACTTAAAAAGAAAATCGCACGTACACTCCAAATGCCCAGGAATGTGTGTGCAAAATTCTAGTGCAGGAGGTTTGGTCGTCCCTCGGGAAAAAATGCCTAAAAATTCAGTTGGTGTACAGGTTGTGTGCTGAACCGATGCACCGATGCACCGATGCACCGAGAGACGGGCGGTACATGCGTATGCACAATAAATTTAGAGAAGGCGGTCGGCTTTTTCCCGGCAGCGAGCGCGATCTAATTGGATATGAAATTAAGTCAACGAAATCCCGAGCAAAAATCCCAGCGCCGCGCCGGAATTTGAAATTCATATCTTCCGGCTGCGCAGAGAGGGGCAGCATGCGCTGCACTCCGCGCATCCGTCATCTTTTTCTGCAGGCCAGGAGAGCGCATAATTGCAAGGCTGCATAAACCGCGTCCTTCTTGGTCGCCGACGACGCTCCACGGTCGATGCCATCGCCATCGGGAGACTCGCGTTGGATTCTTTATCATCTCGGACCTTGTTGATAGACAGTTTAGGATGTCTAGAGTGGATCTATAAACCGCAGACGTTCGCCGTGCTGTGCACTTTATTGCGTTTACAGTTAGATTGTTCGACGCGACACTGAATCTCTTTGGGGCCAATTTTTCCGTTTTAAGAGAAGAGATTTCCACCATTCTTTTTCATGGTACATGTGTTGGAAATTATTTAGGAGGTTCAGTCTAGGTGAAATTATGCTCATTCTATTGCGTTTGTAGCTAAATCTCTCGACACTGAATTTCTAAGAGTGCCATTTTTTAGTTTTAACAGAACAGACTCCTACAACTCCCTTTAACCACACGTTTGATAAAAATTGTCCCAGGTCTGGGTTAAATCATCAATTATTAAGTAGCTGCAAATAATTAATTGTAGCAGAAAATGTTTAGGAGTGCCATTTTTTGGCATTTCAGTTGTTATACTACTGGTTGATTTCATAAAAATTGGACACACAGTGTTAGATTATTTGTTAAGTCATTATCTTTTAACCTGGAAAAATTAATTGCACCAGCGGATTTTTAGACATACCATTCTACAGTATTTTAATGAAAAATGCATATACGTCGCTCCTGAAATCCGTCTTGAAAATTTATTTAATAAAATTGCATACGCAATGTTAAATCTGGGTTAAGATATTAACTGTTAATTACCAGAAATCATTAATTGCACCAGCGATTCCCAGATGTTCCATTTTATTTTGTCTTAATGAAATGCCAGTATAGATCGTTTCTAAAATTAATCTGTCTGATTCATTCCGTAAAAATGATAAGTATTCCTCAGTCTGAGTGAAGTCATTCACTGTTAATTGGATTGGGTCATTAACAGTATCAGTAGATTCTCAGCAGTGCCATTTTTCACCTTTCAACGGGACAAGAAAAAATTGCATACATCCAGCACATAGTTAATATCAGAGAGATTAAAGGGTATATTAACTTTGATAAGGAAAGTAATCGACAAACATTAAGATCGCGATTAATCCTTATCTTTCAAGGTTCCTGGCGTGCTCTATCGACGATAAGTTACCGGAGCATAAAAAGACCTTCAATAACAAGGATAATCTCATCGTGAAACCACTAATGACGTGATCCAATCAGACGTAGCATTTCTGACTGCATAGGAAATTATGTTGATCGTTAGGCTTCAAATTAGCCTTCAAACCTCGTAATAGCATTTATTTATTATCGTACATGCCTCGCTTAGTTTGGAGATATGAAAAATGAAAGGGTGAGAATAATTTATAAATTTTGATGGAATCACTTATTGTTACTTGTACCTTGCAGATTTGCTATTCCAGGACCATTTTGATTCTGATTCATTTTGTAACTGTCATAATAAGAAGGATATAGTTGTACTAGGGGGTTGGAGAAGAATGGGGGTAGAAGAAAACACAGGGGCCATTTTAATTGACCAGAAATATTACCCTAGAAAAATAAGATAGAGAGAATAATTCCGATGGAATAATTTGTGTAATCTAATGACGCAACCACGGTGAAAAAAATATAGTTATGGGGGGGGGTATAGCGCGGGGGTAGGAGGATAGAGTACCGAGCCCAGTTTCGGGCTTCCCGGGTCGTCGATTAACCAGAAGAGGCGATGAAAGAGTTCGATGAAATAATGACTGGACCCAGGTCGATAAATAGTACGCCTCTGCCGGTTCCAGGGCGGAGTGAGCCAGGTGGAAGGGGGACGGTGGGATCCTTCAGGGCCCGCGCTAATGCCAGCCAAGGGTAGACAGCTATCAAAAGCCCGTATTTAAATATTATCAATGAAATTACAGTGCTCACTGCTCGCGAGGGGCTGCTCGGTCATTACCGACTGGCAATTCGGCCTCTTTAATCGCCGTTGTCAATACTAATCGACATCGTCGTTATTTAATATTCCTCGACTCGCTCTTCCTTTTGCAGACCAACCCGGCCTGGCCGAGCCTCGCCAATGTTCCTTGCAAAACGCTGCTGAAAATCAAGTACAGAAAAATTCTATGTTCTAAACAAACTCCAAACTGTTTCATTAAAATATTTCTGTAATTAATTATATCGAGCTTTTCCAAATTTTATTGTATTCTATTTTATAGATTGTAAATCTATCGATGTATATGCTGTACTAGAATTAAATGTTAGAAAAGAAAAATTAAAGGAAAGATCGATAAGAAATAGTGTCTGCAACAAATCGAATATCGATTTAATTTCGCGAGGCGCGAGATTTGAATACACGACCGCACAGGATTTCACCGCAGTCATAATTCTCGTCTAATTATGTTCCGATCGCGGGGATCTACGATCCGACAGTCCGGCCAGCGGCAGCGTTACCCGGGATCTTATGCAGCGTCACGCCAACTCCTAATTATGCCGATAAGGATCGCGACTGGTTTAATTACTCCCCACCCACAACGGTTGCTCTATTCGCCGGTCTATGCTAATCGGCTGACTCTTAGATACCGGCGCCGATACTATTTCGCCGAGAGCGACCGGATTCCTAATTGCCAGTCGAGCCGGCTACACTCGCGTTGCTAATCCGCGTTTGCCTGGGCTGTTTGCCTAATTATCCACCTGCCGACACTGCTCCTCTCCTCCCCTACGGGTTTCATAATGTCGAGTGACTTGTCAGACGCTACTGATTATGGCTGCATAATGGACGAACGCGTTAGTCGCGTTAGACGCGACGCTCACGCGGAAATGGTACCGTAACGTGCTCGCGTGATTCGGATTGTTTGTTTCGTTCGCGAGAAAAATAAAGACGACCTACAAACTCGCGGATTTTTTACAGTGAGCGTTTCCAGTGGAAAAATCGGTGTGACGCCCGATATCGTTCTGTTTAGGTCATTTTTGATACGATGGTCCCTTCTAGTGCCATTTTCTAATTTTTTTTTTTTTGGAAAAATCCCTGTTGATTTGGGCTTCAGTCCAAATACTGTACCGGTGCATTCAGATATTTTGTACGACGCCTATTTGGCCATTTTGGTCCATTTTTGTTTCAATGCTGCTCTTTAAAGCAATTCTTCGAATTTTCACACAAATTGCTGCTAATTTCTCCAAGGAATTTGTTATAATCATTTTATAAATTCGGTGCGAATATTGTTGTACGACACATTAGTTTTGTCGAATTTTTAGTGTCGCGATTTGACTGCAGATAAGACAATGAACTTTCATAGAGGGTCACGTTGCCAAAACACGTTGCGGGCATTAATCTCTTCATCTCGATTTAATTGAACCATAAGCAGCGCGCCATTTTCGTCGGGGGGCCTTTTTCCCGTTAAACCTGTCCGGATACCTGTCCGCCTGGAATTCTTTTCAAGGGTACATTATATAATTTGCTTTTGATAATACGCGAACCGGTCGCCGGTCGACGGTCGGCCTCTCAACTGTATCTCGAGCACGTGGGCCCCGGTTGTGTCGCCGCACGTGAGAATGGTACTTTAAGGTGCGTGGACGCAGCGGGGGCCCGCGTACGGTAATCCGAGAAGAACCTCCCTTTATCTGATTGCATCTGTGATTCGCGGCCCTCCCTTTGACCGTGCCGACACACGCATCTTCGCCACTCGACCATGTTTTTCTCTATTCACGAATTCACCGTGCGTCCCCGCCGAAATTCCCATCGGGCCCAAATATTGGCCATCGACTCCATAATCGTCATATCCGTACGCGCAATTCACAGTAACTGTTAACAACATTTTTGTTGAGTAATCGTAAAAATCCACTGGTCCCTACTGCAGTATAAATTAACAGTTAACATTTCCTTTTTTCTTTAGTAATCTCAGGAGATTCTGTTAATAAAATTCTATCGATCTATTTAGTTATTTAATTTCTGAGATTCTACAAACATCAAATATAAGTTTAATTTCATTGTATAATATTTAACCGAGGATGCAAATACTCATTCTTGTGTCGTGCAGTTATGGTCTCGGTATACTAAGGCCCGTGGCAGTTAGGTTCCAGCGTGTACAGTTCTTAAGGGTTGAAGAAGTCGTACGGACTGTTCGGTAATCAAGCTCGGATCACGTCCCAGCGATACGCGGACAACCACTATGATTATGTGAGGAACTCTGATGACGAACCTAAGCTAGGCCGCACCGGAGGCCGATCCGAATCGAGTCGGACCAGGCTGGAATTAATCGGGCTTTTGTTCCGCGGCTGGGTACTTATTAAGGCCGAGTTCTTATTAAAGCTCCACCGACATGCAAACACGGATAAGGCCGAGAAAAGTCTACCATTTCGAATAGAGCCGCCATTACTGGCAAACGTGATCTACCGGCAGCGAATCGTCTGGCGGGTTCATTCTCGTTTCGACGGATGCTGGATCAGTGAGATTGCACTATAATCTAGAATATTTCGTCTGTAACAATTTTATATTTTATTTTACTGGGAATAGTAGACCGAGGATATTTGTGCAGAAAGAAGTGTCTGCGTTGCTTGGCAAGAGAAGCTGGAGCCAAATTAGACATCATTAATTAATTTTAATAAGTTGAGGACGAAGTTTGGATGCTCTTAAATTATTTTAAACTGCCTTGTAATAATTACGCTGTTTTAGTGAATTGTGGATCTCCTGTCATTTAAACAGTAGTTTATTTGAAACCTTGCTTACCACTTTGAGAATATTATGTTTTAATATGTTATTTAAAACGATACTGACGAACTGCATTTTATTCGGGCAGTCTATATGATACAGATTCCTTAATTAACCTCAATTGTTAAGAAATGTTCTGTGACTATACAAACTTAAAATGTTTAGTATTATTCTTCGGACTCTTGAAATAAAAATACCTTCTTAGCTAAAACTTAGTTTTCTTAAAATATCTATTTTGGCTGTATTTAAATTGCATTTTAAATGTGTCTTTTCCATTTTTTTGTTTTTTTTTAATTGTATTTACTATTAAAAGGCACACGATTCAGGTACCGACGATGGGATGGAAATGTTTTGGCCCAGACGTCGCAGACTTTGGTCGAAAAAATACAATCTGCGAGCTCAAGTTGGCGAAACGTCGCTCGATTTTAATCTTCGATGAATTTTGAACGGCACCGATGCATTTATGCGATTTCAGCTGGTACCGTTCGCCATACTGACGACCGCAGCAGTTGCATTTGTACGGTTTCTCGCCTATGTGTCCGTAAATGTGCTTCGCCAGTTTCGTTTTCACGCTGAACCGCGATTTGCAGAAATCGCACTCGAATCGCTTGACACCTGTGTGACGATACCTGTGCACCTTCAGGCCCCAAGACCGCCTGTAACATTTCCCGCAGTCTTCGCACTTGTAGGGCCTCACTCCTGAAAATTATAAACAATTTCAGAACAATAAACTACCACAAAGCATCGTAAACTTCGCTGGCGTGCAAAATTGGATCGCCGAGATTTCGATAGAAAATTGTCGCTATTCAAATTGTTACAACTTCGTCAAGAAAAATCGTACAACAATGTACCTTGGCTCATCTTGAAGCCCAAAGCCTTAGCTTTCAGAGCCCTGAACTTTCGTCTTTTTCAAAAATGCTTTTACATCGTGCAGCGGGTGGAAAAGTGAAGAGATACCTTTCGCTTCACGAATTTTGAAATTCAAACATTTTCATGGGCTCGGAAAATTTTTTTCGTGGTTCAATAGTCTTCAGGATTAAAGAGTGGAGCTCTCCCTTTACAGTGAACTTTAAAAAATTGATGTACGATTTTTTTCCTGGAAGTTATTACAGTTTGAAAATCGACAAGTTCCTTCTTCCAAGTGTAAACAGATTGCATGCCAATAAAAATTTATTTCAAGATGTACACTGCATAACTATTCACTGTCCGGGTGCTGGTAAAATGTGTCTGCGTTGTAGGATAAAATAAAATGTTTACCTTGACTGATACTGTAATCTCGAAATGAATTCTGAATCCTAGAAATCAGCTACAACGCAAGATAAATAAGAATAAGCTAGTCTAGACATAAGGATACGCAGTTCCACAGAAATTTAAACAAATATAAAAATAAATATACGCTCAGAAACGTGTACCAGTGGAGCTAACGATACCGAGGATTCATCGAGAGCAATTTTCTAGTCGCTGAACTCTTGTATTCCTCTGTATTCCTTTGTTTCCTCTTCTACTCTGATATTTCTCGGATAGTTTATGGAAATTGGGCTTTGCATGACGAAGTCTAATTATCACGGGGGACTCGTTAACCAACCGAGGCCTTCGTCCAGCTTTCCATCAGCCTCCGGAGGCCTTAATTCGAGGTCAAGGATGGAGGCGCGGGTAGCGCAGCTCGGAGGAAACGAAGGATCTGGTAAACATCGAGCGGTGGAAGGCTGGATTTACGAACGGAGCTTCCGGTAGCCCATAAACAAACCTAAGAATATACATTACAGTGTTCTCTGTTCGCGAGTGAGGCATTATCGCCATTTAAGTAGCTTTCAGCCGCCACGGCGCGGCGCAAATTCCGCGAAGGGGTTAATTGGCAGCCGTGTAACACCACGATGCTTGATTCTCTAATTAATAGAGACTGCGAAGCCGAAGAACGGGCTCGCGGCGATGCGAGTGGAGCCGAGAGGCCGAGCCGAGGCTGCGGAGCTCTTATCTATGATTTTTATGTCTCAATACCGGCTCGAATTTATATGGGAGAGCAGAACCCGCGACGGAGGGAAACGATCTCGCGCTAAAACACCAGTTTCGACCCTCGTTTCCCCGCATCACCGACCTGCTAATTGCCTATCAAGCCTAACCCTGGATTTCAGCGACAACCTTTCGGAATTGGTTCGGCGAGGTGGCAACCTGTTTTCCAATGCAATTGATAACAGCACAACTCTTCAGCATCACTCCTCAAACACAGAAAATAATTTTTGTTTAATATTCACAGGCAAGAGAAAAAATATATAATTAATGTTTCATAGCTTGTACGTCTGAGGAGACCAACCACTGGCTCTTTAAAATTTATTACTGCCTCATGGAGCAATTATTATCATTAATAAATTAAACGCGAGTCTTCAGAATCACTCTGGAACACCACAGAATTTTTATTTAATTTTCCTCCTAAGAGAAATGATAAATTGACTTCTGGTTCCGAGGAAACCTGACTTTCTAAAATTGATTCATGCAGCAAAATAGCACTTCTGGAAGCATAAGTAACACTCAAAATCATTTTTATGTAACATTCCAGGCAAGAGAAATAAGTTTCAGAATTTTATAACTTGTTGGTCTAGAGAAACCAAGCCCCCTGTCTTTCAAAAATTAATTATACAATATACAGTTCTTCAGAACCCCCCTAGAAGCACCTTAAAGTACAGAATAATATTTGTAACATTTGTTTTAAGGTCCAGCTCTTTCCACGAATGTACCATATATTTCTGAGGAAATACCGCCCCGTTAAACTGAGCCCGCCAACAAAAGAATACTTATTCTTGCCAGCCTTACTCTTGTCACCGCGAAAGACGCAATAAGGCGTCATCGGTGGAAACAGCGTCGAACTTGCCCGATAAAAAAAAAGAGGCTCACCGTAATGCGAGAGGATATGATGCTTAAGTGCGCCTTTCAGGTGGAAACGACGCTTGCAGATGTCGCACTCGAACCTTCTCTCGCCGGTGTGCGTCAGTTTGTGGGTCTTCAGGACCGAGGATCGTTTGAACTTCGCGGGGCATAGATCGCACTTGAACGGTAGATCCGCGGTGTGAACGATCATGTGAGCCCTCAGGCTGCTCAGCCGCAGGAACCTTTTCTTGCAGATCGAACACTCGAACGGCTTCACGTTCGTGTGCATTAACTTGTGATCGCGAAGGGACTGCCGGTGCAGCAGCTTCTTCTTGCACACGGTGCATTCGAATTGCTTGCGTTCCGAGTGCAGCTCCGCTTTGTGGACCTTCAGCTCGTCCCTGCTCTGCAATTTATACGCAACTGTAGCAACGTTTCTCCTGTTTTTCAATAGTAAAAATCATCCCTTATTATATATATACATATAATTTCTATGAAACATGGAAATAATTATAATAAAACAAGCGAGCATAAACATATGCGTGCACCTGAAACCTAAAACTGCAGTGACTGCACGGGAACGCCTTGAACGCATCGTGCAACCGCAGGTGGTCCTTCAAGCTCGTTAACCTTGAAACGAGAAGCATTTATAAATATATTATATCAGACAATACGCTCTTAAATATACAAATCTCTTGATACTCGAATTAATTCTCCAATTAATACTTCCGACGATCTTTCATACGTTTGGAATGATTTAAACACACGGAATTGTTGGAATACAAGAGTAATTATTCGTTAAATAAATTAGTAGATTGTTGAAAAAGCCAGTGCCGACCCACGCACCGTGAAAACTGTTTCCGACAGAAACCGCACTGGAAGAGTTTTCCGCGACTATGGTCGACCATGTGTGTCCTGAAGCCTGCCTCGTCCGGAAACTCGATTCTACAGACGCTGCAGAGCAGACGTTTCCCGCACGTCAAGGCCGCGACGTACTCCTCAAAGTCGACGTATTCATCCGGCGTAGCTGTTTCCGTTTTCCGCGAGCTGGCGCCTATCCTGCTCCCCTCGATCCTCCGTTTCCTTTTCGCATCGATCTCGATCGGGTGCAGCTCGTCGTCCATCGAGAAGTTCTCGATCTCGTCCAGAACCTCTGTCTTGATCTTCACCTGAAAATCGTCCAATCATTTCGAGCGCATAAATATTAGAAGCCTAGAAGAATTCATAGAAATATTAAGAAATGGTAGTAGAAGAAAACTTGGTTAAACTTCAGCTTGGCAACCCAGAAATTTTTCACTTTTCACTGCACTATCCTGTACATCTAGGCGAGAATGTGTCAAAAATCGAAATTTCAGGGCGAGGAACTCCCCGGTTCAAAAGTTATGGGTGTTTCTCTGGTACAAGACCCTTCAAACACGCTAAACTTCCGGACCAGTGAGTTCCTCGCATTAACACATCGATTTTTAGTATTTTCTCGTCGAGATGTGCAGGATTATGTAGTGAAAAGTGAACAATTTCTGGGTCGTCAAGGTGAAGTTAAGCCGAGTAAAGAATATTCAGTGCAGGTAAGGTTCTAATAATAATCTAGCTCTAACAATAGGAGCTTAACTCGCGTACACCTTCAAGACTGGCAAGTTTACGCGCGACAGTCCCACTGTAAATCATTCGGAAGTGCGGAGATCGAGGCCATCATCGTCCCCATATCAGGCGGTTTATCGTTTAACGGTGTAATTTGATCAGGCCGTGTACAATTCGCTAATAACGCGGAGGAGTTTCGTGCGACGATCTACGCGCCGTCGCGGGGAATCCCAAACGAGGCTCGCCTCGAATAATTAATAAAAAACTATAATCAGTATTCCCTGGTTGTGAGCGTTTGTTTTTCCGTCGGAATCGGCCCACGGGATCTCGCCGGACATTATAATATGCAGGATATTAGATAATTTCGCACGGTTCCGCGAGAAATTAAAGCGAGAGGCCGCCAACAGCGTTTTTCAACGCAACGAGGAACAACGAAAGCCGAACAACAACGCGCGCGCGCCTACTTGTTTTATATTTTTTTATTTTTTACGTAACGATTCGTTGTGTAGCGCATACACGGTCTCGCTAGTTCCGAAACGGTTTTATATAATCAATTATGCAATTAGACCGGCGTCGGAGGTGATTTTACGACGAAATAATAAACAGTGGCATGGCCGCCGCAACCGGAGAGAGGGGTGGGGGATTTTAGCAGAGTTTTTATAGCTGGCTGCGCGGCGATCGAGAAACCTAATCTGATCGGGACGCAGCTTATGGGTTTCTCCTGGCCGTACGCTACCGGACCATAAGTGTCCGGACACCTGGCAAATGAAGATAAATTGTGCACTAATGGCATAAGCATGTAATTATTTTTTTAATGAGATCGGTGTTGATTGAATGGCCCGGTTGCACAGTCTCGGAGGAACTACAGTGCATAACATTTCGGATTTTTACTGTTCGACCATTTTAAAATGTTTGTGATTGTTGTACGAATGTATCGGAAGTGTCTAAATTGAAATAGAGATACCCGAGTCTGATTCGGGAGAAATTAATATTAACTGAGGAAGAACGAGTGAGCACAATATTTTCGGCTCGAGATGTTAATTGGATTAAAAATGTTTGGAGCAATTGTAGAAGTGCATACGAATATTTCTATTAATTTCATTGAACATGTGTAAGTCTGGTTTATCTATTTATAATTTGTAAATATTTTTAAAAATGTCGAAGAAGAAATAAGCTATCAAAACATTTAATTCCTCTCGATACGATTTAATTAATGTATTAATGTTAATAAAGCAGAACAGAGAACAAATTGGAGAATGTTTTATGCACTGCTACTTTATAAATATTTGAAAGAAATATCAAGTAAGAATTTCTACTAAATTGTATTCCTTTCAATTTTGTATTATTCCACATCTTATTAATACCAATGTTACAGGAAATAATTGCACGAACAATTCTCAAGATAAACAAACCTTTTCTTATTTTTTTAAATTGCCACCTCCCAATATTATTTTATGTTTATATTTTTATTTCACATTTTTCGACATACACTTGCTCCAAAACTGTTTAACGAACGCACAGGTTAAATTATTGAAATGAATACTTTTCTGGAATGGTTAACAGCACAAATGAGCACAGTGATGAATTGAAATGAAATGGAATTTTTCAAAAAAAAAGCCTAGCCATATTTAATTCATGACGATACTGTAATCAGAGTACACTAAATGTAACTGAATGTAAAATGAATGTAACCTAATTGGAGGAACATGAAGGATGCGATAGGAACGTACTTCTTTGCACTGATCGCATCGTTTCTTCGTCCCTGTAATTTTCACCTCGTCGGTCTCTCGATTTCCCATGAAATCGGTATAGTTTTCTTGCCGATGCTTCATGCTCGCATCAAAGACGACCGCCTTCTTAACCGTTTACAATGAAAACAGCCGCGAGAAATGATCGATGGTCGATCCACGAGAAAAAAACAAGAGAAAGACTAGAATGTTTAAACTTCATTCTTGTCGTTAGGCATCTCCAGGCCTATAGAAACGCAAACTATACTGTCGATGCACCCAGCTCGAAAAATATTTCAAATTATAACTGTAGTTATTTATTATTGCAAATATTGCAAATTTATCCTTTACAGTGAATTTTATCTTCCACTTTATGTTATTTTAACAAGATTAGAATTCAGATTCAACTTCCTATAAAATTGCATCAATATTAAAATTAAAAATACTTGTTTAAATGATTTATAAGGCTAATTTACAGATTTTTATGCAATAAAGAAATTCAGAAGTTAGGCATGCAGTATAGTGCATGAGGGTTGATCAGAATCGCAGTAACACTTCCGAAATCGATTTATTAAGCTATTAAAACCGGAGGAATGTCATTAATCATTGCTAAAGTGATTAGGCCATTTGTTGAAAGTTTCGAATCACTTTGTAGATTGACGAACATAATGATACGCTTGTTAAGCGAACAAACTTAATTAACTGGACATAATTGCATTAAATTATAAAATAGCGTAGGTAGCATCGGCTCAAGAGACCATTCATCACGCAATTTAATTTTAAATGAACCAGACATTCCATCATTAACAATCTTATTTTACAAACAAAGGATAGAGATACTCTACAGCCTTTTCCAAAAATATCTGCATTTATTCGACAATTAATTACACCCGCCAGCAATAAAGATGTCAACTTTCATTTCCCGCTTCTAATTTTTAATTACTACCTTTTGTTATTGCTATTTCTAGACTGTTCTACTGATAAGTCAGTTGTTTGCGAAAATTCTCTATCCGTGTTATGCGTTTTATTCTGACCAAAAAATTATGTTAACAATTTCTTTCCATCGAGAAGAATAATTTAGTCGACAAAATTCATATTTTTCTTGTATTGTCTAATCATTATTGACCCTCAGACTCCTTGCGAGTTCTAGGCCTATACCTGAGTCATTTCTGACCCACTTTTCACTACAGTTTTCTTTCGATATAAGACGATGGCTCGGGACCGGCTTTCGTCGTATTTCGGATGAAGAAGATTTTCTTATTTCGAAACAAAAAGCGTCGTCTTATATAGGAATAAAATTGTACATATTGTAACTAAATTTATTTCTAAGTCGTTAAAAATATTCTGCATCACAGGGAACATTTTAATGGACAAAACAAATGTCTCGAGCGAAACAATTCATACGCGAACGCCGAAAGATCTGCAGTTGGATAATCGCTATGAAAATCAGGAGAGAAGCATAAAGAATCGCATAATCGTTCACAGGCTCGTGACCAAGCAGCTTAGGAAGATTCGGGAGCCGGTGTTGCAACCTATCGTCTCGCCGTCACTCATTCGCCGCGGCGTTATTCTAATTAATTAGCCCGCTCGTCTGGTAGATCGTTTCACGAATATTGAGATAATTATTTATGAGTTTACAGACGAGCGATCGCTGCGCAGTTTCGGCCCCGGTCGCAATATGTATCTCTCGCATCGGTCTGATTAGTAGAACGAAAATCTCGCCACGTCACTCCACGCTAATTACTTGTATTAGCTTAAGCTTCCTTAATTTCCTGAAGCATAGTTATGTCTCGTTGTAACTTTTACGGGGCAATAAAGTATCTCCAGACGCCGCCTCTCTGTAACAACTCCGTAATTAAGGGATACAACGTGATTTACACGCGATCCCCACCGTCGATCCGACGATCCTGAATTTACTGATTACTAGACTAAGGATCTCTTTATACATAATCAAATTTACCCCGGCGCTTCGCTGCGAACAACACTGCCGTTCGAAAGGTTCATTTACTCTGGCCATGATGATCTTTTCGTATCATGCTGTTCGAGAACTATTCGATTTAATTGCCGTTTGATTTTAGGCGAGTTAACGCTGGAAAATTTTATTAATAGCAATTTAAAATTTTATTATCCACCGAGCGAACGGCAGCTCTTAGTAATTTAAGGGTCGACGAATAGAATGGCTGCGCGACGGTTTCCGGCGAGAGTTTGTTAGGTTATGTTCGTCAAAGTACCACTGAATTTAATTGTATTTCATTTTGGTTTATTTTACTTGTTTTCGTGTAATTGTATTATTGATTGCCGAGCAAATGAAAACTCTTAGTACTTAATAATCGAGAAATCTCCAGAACAGTCGACCACAAAATGGCCGCTTCCGGTAGATTCTTTTGGATCATGTTCGTCCAAATAATATTGTGTACGATTGTATTCAATTTTAGTTTATTTCACATTCATTAATGGAGGCAATTCTTGCACAGGCAAAGAACAAAATGGCGGCAAGATGGTTTCCGGCCACCCTCCATGGAAACGTTTCTAGGTTAGGTCCGTGATTACCGGCGATTTGGTGTTCCACAAATGAATTGTTAATCGCTCGAGCATCTCAAGAAACCCTTCACACCAGACATTCACTTAATACCGAACAACACTTCATGCTTACTTTTACTTCGTTCGGTACTTACGAGTATTGCATTGTAATCTGATTTAACTAGCTTGACGAAGTACTTTCGTAAGAATCATAAACGTAAAGAGAAGAGCGTTCGAAAGTGTTCGTTCGAAAGTGTTCCACGTTTTTATAGCTCCGCGAATTCATCTTGCGCTTGCATAAAGAGCATTCCAAAAAATTGCATCGAAAAATCTGGGCGCTCATTATAATCAGACTGGCATTATAATTGAGCGTGGATTTTTAGCGGAAATTTCTGACAGTGCAAGAAGCTGGGGTCACACAGAAATTGCGTAGGGTAAGGGACCCGATTACGAAAGCCTCGTGAATATTACATTTTTTCCATTAAAATCAGTCAATATTTTAATATTCGTCTTTAAAAATAAGAATAACTAATATAGGCACAGTAGTTGGCACCCCCACAGTAATTGGGAGCCTTATCCTACCATCAAATAAATTTGAATAAATTTCCTCGGCACTACACAAAATTCTGCATAATTTCCGGTGAATTGTAAAACCAAATGACGGCCAAGAAGAGCACAGTAAATTATGAAAATCGTCGGATCAGATCGGGGAGATCGCGGGAAAGCAGGAAAAAGCGAAGGGCTCCCGGCATCGATCCCGATTTTCCCCGTCTGCTGGATCGTCTCTGATCGATCGTTTCGAGGTCACTAGACAGCCGAGCGTCTCGGACGTCTCGGACGTCTCGGACGTCTCCCGTTGGACGAGGCAGGACAGGTACAGCGATAACGACAAACTGGCCCGAGAAAAACACCGGCCGAGCGATAAATCAGGCCTATTGCATTCCTAAGATAGCGGGCCGGCTGAAAGTCATTACGCTGGCAAAAGTAATTCCCAACTAAGTAAGTAAAGCAATAAATACATAATGCATCCGGCGAGTTTCCCACACCGCGGCTCTCCCTGCCTCCCCTCGTCCCCCCTTCCTCTCCCCTCCCCTCTCGTAGCCGATTCCATGAAATCATGCATCAACGGGGGGACCACGCTGTGTGTCGCGGATTTATTTGCGCCGATCGACGACGCGATTCCGCCGACTTCTTTCGCAAACGGGGACGGGACAGGCCCGAGCGGAAAAACCGACTGGGAACGGGAGGGGCCGGGTCGGGCCGCCGCAGCCGCCGCCATTTGGATTTCAATTAGCCCGACGCGAACAGCTGTTTCCCAGACAGGAGATTTTCATCGGAACCTCCCGGATGCTCGCGATTTTCTTACACCCATTTGTCTGTCCCGCCGGAACATTAATCGTTCAATTTACACAGGAAAATTATTGATCAACTAGGCACGGCTACTCCGTCAAATCGAATTTACTCGTTCGATTTTCAAATCTTTTCAATCTCCATGAAATTACTCATTTTATTGGTGAGAAATTCACGATACTTTCAACGCTAGGTCTACGGAGGATTGAAAGTGACTATTTTCAATTAATTTGTAAAAATTTCTTTTTATAACATATACCCAAAGAATATTCGTAAATTAAAAATAGTGGAATTCGTCATTTGGACAGGTCAGTGTCACAGAGAACAGCCTGTCTGTTCCCCGATGAAAAATGATCTGCTCCGTCCGGACTGGAACCTTGGGAATCGCGATTTCGCTAATTAAGAGTCTCTTTTGAATATCAGATGAGGCGCTTCCGAGGAAAATTGAATATTATTTGCATACAGGTTGCGAGATTTCAGACGGTTTCTCACGCGCCTACGCCGAAAGTTCCGAGGAGATCATAGCACTCGTGTCTGATCGATGGCGAGCAGTTTCTACTGAAATTGTTCGCGCGCCCCGGCGGAAACGGTTCTCAGAGTCTTTACGAAACTAACCACAACGTCCGCCATTTTGGTAGCCGTGCTGGTGGACTGTATGAATTTTGATGCATCCATGGTATTATCAGGAAATTATTAACATTTTTCACCGCGAGGAATTATCCTGTTTGTATTATAATAATTATTTTTAAATATATTAAATGCTCTTTAAAGTAGAAAGTAGAATGAAATGAAACATTGTATAAATGAAACGATAAATAAGGTTATGGCCCCATTGTTTCTTAAAGCAGTTCTTCGTTACGTTGAACAATTCTTTTTAATGAGAAACAAAAATCGCATAAAGTGTGTGATAATGTTGAAATAAGCTTGAATTATTTCCAGAGCGTTTGCATCTTTATTTCCGGGTGTTACCTCGCGGAGTGTAGCATAAAGATTAGGTTTTTACGTTTCCACGTTTCTAGATACGTTCATTCTGTTGCGCACAGCAGGATGAATAATGGGCATTTGCATTATGATACTTAGATACGTTTCCAAATGCGTCCCCATTCCGCGAGAAGATACGATCAAGAGTCAGACAGAGTAAATACGATCTGACATACTTTTATGCTCCATAAATTCAATAACAAATACCAGATACGTCAGAATGGTACAGAAGAAAACAACTATGCGAGCCATATCTTAACCCATACCTAACATATCATCCACGGACCGTAGACTCTATTACTAATTAAATTCTTCTCGTGATTATCACGACTGTTCGCAAAAGGTATACCATTGCCACTCGTTTGTTATATCGCCCAATGATAAAACGTTTAAAAAGTGCTCGCACTGGTCAGAAGGGACTGTTATCAGTTACTCCGTCTAAAGTATATACTGAACAGTGTCGTGATTATGCCAAACGAGTGATGCACACCAGAAATATAGAATTTTTACACGATATGATTTTATCTGATGCCTTTCAGGAAAAGAAAGATTATCTATATAATTCTCAATGCTATACGTTAAACGAGGTTTCAATAGATTTTTTATTGACACTAGAAAATTAATTTACCTTTTGTATTGTAAAATCGATACAAAGGGGATTAGGCAAATATTTTTCTTTTATTTAATTTAGGCTGCAGTTAATTCTTCTATATTTTTTTTTTAAATTTCATGCAACATATTGATGTTTTTATTTGATTACCAGTAATGCAGATAACTGTTTAAACAGATGTACATTATCTATTTTCAAGTGGGATAATTTTCCTACAGTGATCAGAGAAACTGCTTGCTAAATTGAAGTGAACGAAACAATAAAATGCAACCACTTAAAATTAATATTCTAGGCTTAAATGATATCCTCGAAAGGATATGACTGTACCATATTGATCATTCGGATTAATTATGAAGATTTTTTGAAATTCTGTGCACTCGAATATGGTTGAAGTTAAAAAACGTTCCAATTTACCCGAAGGCTAACGAATGGTGTAAGACATAGTGCACAAATTCCAGTTTAATTGCGGCTTTTTGGAATCGCAGCGCAAAAAACAATCTCGATCTGCATGCGCATCCGCATTCCCCTAATTACTCCCCGAACACTCCCCTCCCCCGAGGCATTCCTCGGATTCTGGCCGGGCTTCGTTACACTCGATATATCCGGAGAGAAATTAATGTTTAAAATCTTGACAAATAATTACGTCACCCTGATATGGGCGTTACGTGTTAATTAACCGCAGCGGTTAGATAAAATGCTAATCGACGGCGGGAGGAACAATGTTACTACGATCGCGCGTAGGTGGAGCTCCGCGTTGAAAAAAAGCCTGCGGGCTCGGAGCGAGGCCCGGATAATCGGGAAACTGTATGAAACGCGTGAATCTTGAATTAATGAGCTAATTATTACGAGGATACGATCGGTCGATGTCTGGCGTGCTCTCAGCGAGACGACGCCGTTGGCGCAACACGGGCCAGTGAATCGCGAAGAAATCGCGCGTGTGTGCGTACAGTGCCGCGCAAAAGTCTCAGACCATCGTCTGCCATTTTTCAACAACATTACAAAACAATACAAGTGGGCTATTTGTACGCCGATAATTTTTAACACCGTCATTTTTAAAGCATTTTCGCACAAACGCGCACGCACGTGACTACGACCAATTTCAGTTATTTTGTACACCGATACATAAAATTCAAATATTTTAATCATGTATTGTATACTCTTTAAAATTTTTTGGGAACTTGAACTGAGTGGGGAAATTAAGCTTGGGTAATGATCTAGAAAATTTTAAATAATTCAATTTTTGTCAAGTCTGAGTATAAAAGGTATACAACTTAGAATGAGGTTTAAAAATTTTTAAAACTTTCAAAAACAGCAAAATGTCAGGAAATAAATTTTTTAATTTGGAGACGGTCGTGTAATGATGAACAGTGTCACTGAATGCTTGTGAGAAAGCTGAATAAAGCGTAAAAAAATGCAAATGGTAAAGTTTTAAAATCCCGCGGACAATTCTCATTACGAGAGAGTTAATGTTATTAAAATAAATTTCTGCGATACATTTATCAAAGAAAACATTCATGGTCATGGCTGAGAGATTTGCGCAGCCCTGTATGTGTATATAGATATTTATATTTTTCAGTTCTTTTTCATGCAATAATTTCGCTAATTGCCTACTGTTGCGGGTTAAGCCTGGCGGATGAGCATGAGACTGCGCAATAAATATTCGTGATTAATTAAGGTTTTGTCAGATGCACGATTTTTTCTGTGGAAAAAGAAGAAACGCACACTCACACAACGCTTTGGGTATCACGGCGCGGGGGTGGAGCGGAGCGCGGGAAGATTTTAATTGGACGTCGTATCGTTTCTCGGTCTCACACTTCGGACAGTTTTGTAGGCACGCGTCCTTATCACCGCTGATTATCGACCGTAATATCTGGAATGATCATTTGTCGGGAATATTTATCCCTTCCTGCCCACCGCCGAGGAAAACCGTTCCTCCAGCTTTATCTTCGCCATCTGTTCGCCGTGTTTTCCTTTTCCTCCACGTACTATAGAAATTCTTCTTTCCCCCATGAAAAATCAAATGTCAGATCTTCAAAGCTCATTTGCACCCGCATACTTTCGGTTAATTTTCCCAATTTTTATTTTTCTGTTTCATTACTTCACCGCTGTATTTAAAGAATTTAACTTGAAAAAAAAATATCTCTCTATAATTCAAGACTATTTGTTTACATCCCAAGAAAATCTGGTTCCGTATACCCAATCGTTATTCCAAAAAAAAATTCTTAAAGATCACTTGTCTTCGTTCTTCCACACGATCGAGAACGTAGCCGTATCGTCTCTCGTTCGCGATCGATATTTTTTCTCCGCTGTACTTGAAGAATTTAACTTGAATAAAAAATACCACTTATAGTTCAAGACCATTTGTTTACATCCCAAGAAAATCGGGTTCCCTATACCCAACAGTTATTCCAAAAAAAATTCTTAAAGATCACTTATTTTCGTTCCTCCGCAGGATCGAGTACGTAGCCGTGTCGTCTCTCGTTCGCGATCGATATTTTTTCTCCGCTGTACTTGAAGAATTTAACTTGAATAAAAAATACCACTTATAGTTCAAGACCATTTTTTTACATCCCAAGAAAATCTGGTTCCCTATACCCAATAGTTATTAAAAAAAAAATTCTTAAAAATCAATTGTTTTCGTTTTTCCTCAGGATCGAGAACGTGGCAGTGTCATCTTGGACGCGGTCTCTGGTTCGCGATCCTGGATCGGTAGATCGCGGCGAGCAACGCAGCGGTCGGTATCGAAAGAAACCGCGGGCAGTTTCCACGTACCGATCGGGGGACCGATCAATATTCAACGTGCATGTTAATGGGCAATTAATAGTGGCGCGGCTGCATGGCGGACCGTGGACTCCGGAGGCTCGCATTCGCGGCGTGCCGTGCCGCGCTCGCAGCTCCGTTTTTCGAAAGGGGTTTTGTAATCGACGGTGTCCACCGGACGCGCAGCACACCGGGCTCCCTCGGATGCTCATTCGTATGCAGCCGACGTGGCCGCGAAGGAGCTTATAAGTAACACAGTAATGACACAGGCTGTCATGGCGCGGAACAGTTTTCTCGGCTCCCATTGTCGTTAAGAGGCCGGCCGGGGCTGATTTATCGGCGCCGCCAGGGAAATTCCGCGCGGATCTCTCGCCGGATGCCTTTTCCAACGTGTATCTGCCTACGTGCATTAACATCGTTTTTCAACGAGACCGCGAGAGACCGGCGCTCTCTTTCTCGATGGATGCTGGCGTCCCGATGCCAGAGGCTCTCATTCGACCCTTCTTTCGGCCCACGAGCAGCATCTTTCCGTTTCTTTAATACTGCACCACCGAGTATTCAAACTAGAGCTCCCTATTTCCCTATAAATGTAGTGTCACAAACTGGAGGTCCCTATTTCCTTATAAATAGCATTAAAACTAGAGCTCCCTATTTCCCTATAAATAGTATTAAACTCGAGGTCTCTATTTCCCTATAACTATAGTACCAAAAACTAGAGTTCCCTATCTCCCTATAAATATAGTATCAAAAACTAGAGGTCCCTATTACCCTATCTCCCTATAAATATATTATCAGAAACTAGAGGTCCCCGTTTCCCTGTTTCCCTATAAATAGTATTAAACTAAAGGTCCCTATGGATACAGTACCAAAACTAGAGGTGCCCATTTCCCGATGAAAAGGTCCCTACAATTACACGTGTAATGAGCGAATCCTTCTTGCAACGGATGTAGTCAATTCATATTGTGTACGTACCGGCAACAAGAATTGGACTGTCGCTGGAAAAAAGTAATTCGCACGTCAAATTTTTATTTGTTGCCCGACCTATACACGACGACTCATAATTTCAGCGATCCCTTAGCTGTCTGTTGGGACCACGGTGGCAGGGGGGCAGCGATCGGCAAAAAAGGTCTCCGGGGGGTGGCAGGGGGTTGTCGACGTCCGGTAGTGGGTTATACGTGTTTGGCGGCGGAAACAGCGGCATGATAGCTCGCTTAACCCGTCCCCGGGTCCCCGTACTAGTTGTTTTCTCGTGTCCGCCTCTTCTTTTTGGCCGAGCTTCAACCCCCGCCCCTCTAAACCATCCACGCGCACCCTATACTCAGAAGACGAGCCTGATCGAAGCAAACCGTGACCGACGACATTGTCAACGGAACTCGCAGTCGGCAAAATACGCTTTTTCAGCTGTAGCGTTGGAGAAAATTATTTTTCTCGGCGACAGTTTGCAATGTTGCTAATTGGTAACGCTTTGTTGATGATTATACTAGACTGAGATTGTTCCAGAAGAAATTCTGATGTACCAAAATTTACTTGAGTGCACTAGAATATACCAGAATATACTATAATATACTAAAATATACTGGAGTATACCAGAATATAGAAAAATATACTAGAATATACTAGAATATACTGGAATATTCCAGAATATAGTAGAATATACTAGAATATACTAGAATATACTAAAATATACTGAAATATACCAGAATATAGAAAAGTATACTAAAATATATTAGAATATACTAGAGTATACTATAATATACAAGAACATACTGGAATATACTAAGTTACACTTTACTATACTAGACTATACGTACTAGAGTATACTAGAATGTACTAGAATATAGTAAAAAATAGTAGAATATACTAGAATGTACTAATTGTCAGCTACAGCCGAATTACTCCACGCAGAGAACTAAAAAGTAGCATTGTCCAACTAGGAACAGAATTTTGCACTCGAACTGCAAACAATGATTGCGGTGCCGTGATTGTCCTCAGTTTGCAGATCGCTCACAGAATGACATGTTCACCGGCCATCAAACGGAGCCCCATAACCTGTCGGACTGCTTGCCTGTGTTACCTGTCCGAGCAGACACAAGAGAACCCACCACCGTACCTGCACGCACCACCGTCGAGGGCCAATGACGGGAATGACGACGGTGACACCGACGCCACCCCGCAACGGGAAAAACTCCGAGGCGATCGATGGATCCGTCAAACGGATTTCGAGGCGGGGATTATTTATGGGACCGAGCCTACCACGATGTTGATCGTGACGGGTGTCTTTCCGGGGCGTGTTCAGGTGCGTCAGGAAAAAACGGATGATCCGCAGGAAAAAGTTGGAACGAAGCTTTCTGTTGGCCCTGAAGAGACGCCGTGATCTTCTGTGATCTTCGACCGTGATTATTGGGTAGTTTTCCGAAACATACTCCTAAAAAAAAAATATATAACTCGTGAAATTTTGATTATTTTTACTTGAGAAAAATCACAGTTGTACTTCACATACTAATAAATATCTGTGCAAAATTTCAGTGCAAAAGGCTCGACAGATTTTCCGAAAAAAATCCTAAAAACGGCCTCGAAAATTGGAATACCCCTAGAATAATTCTCCGAGTCTTTGTTACTAACAAATCCTGGTGGCGAGGATGTCAATTTACGGGACCAATCGCGAAATAGTAATTGGTGGCCTAAACGATCGCAGACCATTGTCCGAACGGTTCTTTCGCGGCCGAATAAATAAATCCTCCCTGAAATCGGCGAATCACCGTGCGTAGGCGTGGAAAAGACCAGAACACGAGGCCTCGGGCATCGGCTAATTTAAACGAGAATTCGAATTAAGGCTGCCCCGGTAATTCGAGATAGCGTGGAACAAACTGTAGACGGTCGGTTTTCGCAGCGCTGCACATCGTCGACTAATAATTTTGCTGTTTATCCACAACCATTACAATTACTAATGACCGCGATCTCGATCGTATCACGCAGCCTTTCTTCTACTCGAGGGAACAACAAACCCTTCCGGTCCCGTGCTGCACGCTTTTCAACAACTTCCATCGTGAATCTCGACTGGTATCGTTGCTATCGAACAAAACGCGACAACGAGATCCAATTTTCCACCTACTAGATCATTTTCCTGCCTCAATGTCAGCCACTCATACTACCTAGAACCTGTAGAAAAATTCTTACAGCTTGCTGAAATACTAGACTGTCTCAAAATTAATTTTTGTTACCTGCACGATTTTCTTTTAATTTTTTACAATTATTGCTAGACCTGTGACTGCACCATTTCCTTGCACACAAAAATACTGTTCTTTTGCATTGTGTGCATTCGACGAAAATAAAATAAAACGTGGTCTTTCTTTTTAAAAAAATTATTAAAGAATGTGGACTCTTAGAAAATTATTGACGTAGTCGCTCTTTTTAAAAAATTATTAAAGTACGTAGTTTCTCTTTATAGAAAATTATTGACGTAGTCTTTCTTTTCAAAAAATTATCAGTGTTCTTTTTAAAAAATACATGGGAATACTTTAGTGAGGTATCACAAATAGTATTCAGCATTGAAGAACGATTGTTCCAAAGGTCGCTCGACCTTATCACCGCTGTCCACTATCAATGTCTCCCGTTTAATAACTATGTACACAAAACGCTTGACGATTTCCCTCGACGACGTGACGCGACGGTGCATCGTGATGCAACGCGATGCGGTTTCAATGCCTGATGCAATAAAACCGATATCAGATGCAAGCGTACAGTATAAATTAACTTGTCCACCACCATAATAGCATTTATTTCTTATATGGGACTAAATGTAAATTGCAGTTCCATGTTGCTCCGGTGTCGTTATCCTTAATTCGTTAAGGAAGAGGAATACGTTCCATGCGCGTATGAATATTTATCCGTGGTGAACAAATCTATAAAATTCCACTAGGTTGATGAAGAAGTATTATTAAGCAAGTTCTCACTTTATGATCCCTGCGTTGAGATATAACGATAACGTTAACTGACCAAAAGAACGACCATTTGAAACGAAGCTGCGCGTCGTTATGCAAATCGATTCGATAGAGAACTGTCAGTCTTAAAATAAAATAAAAATCACATATATATATATATCCGCAATTTAATAGTAATATAAATTAATTGATGCCTCCCCCTTTTTCTTAGGTAAAATACATTGAAATCTTTTATGCCGATTAAAATATCTAGTCAGAGAAAATAATAATTCAATTAAATACCCAAACTGCAAAGTACAGTGATTCTCTTCAGCGTACGTAACAGAAAATTACTGGGACGAGTAGTAAGCCAGTAAATTTTCCAAAAGAAGCCGTCAGAGCTCGAGGAAAAAACAAAGATTGCGTCAGAAAGGACAGATCGAGCCATAAACGATTGGGAACTGCAGTTTCTGGAACAATTCCCCGCGACTCCTGGAGAAGATTCCGTTCCCTTGCGCAACAGATATTCATGCATCGCGGACCGATGAAAATTCATGGCAACGGTCGCAAGAATCGCTCCGAGAGGTGAGGGAAAAAAAGTAATATGGGACATAGCTCGGCCCAGTATGCCACCGGAGAGAGGATCTCCGGCGCGTTTACGCGGTACGCAATGGGAACGCTTGTTAAGTCCCGCGCGCAGGACGGTCGCCTCGACAATGAGAAACCAATCCGCGTTGCTCACCGCCTTACTTTGCTCCGGGAGAATGAAAGAATGCCACAAAACCGGCCGTAAATCCACCTCCCTCGAGTGCGTTCGCCGGCGTGAAATTAAGAGAGCAATGGCGAGAGATGAGCCTCTGAGAGCCGAGCCTCCTCCGCCTTTCCTCGAACCGAGGCGAAACGATGCAATTTCCCTTCGAGACGCGTCCGACCACCGAGAACGCTCCGACGTTCTCCGCCAACTCCACACGTCAATTTTCATACAATTTTAATTTTTAATCGTGACGCGTTCGCCTTAATACAGTGGCTAATCGATTAGAAATATTGGAGGATTTCTTTACGAATTTTTCTGGGCCATCTGCGGTCGATTTTTATGCATTTTTGTTTTCTGGGCTAGTTGTAGTCAGTCTCAGGTGCATGCCTGAATTTTTCTGCTTACTCCAAATATCAATTTTCATCCAATTTTAATTTTGAATCGTGGTAGGTTTGCCACAATTTAACAGCTAATTAATTGGAAACGTTGGAAGGTTGGTCTATTGAATTTTTATGGTAACTTTGTAGTGATTAGTCAATTCCCGTCGATTTTTCATAGATTTTTATATTTTCTGTGCTTATTGTATATTATTTCTAGACCCACTGTGACAGACTTTTGAATTTTTATATTTTATAGGAATTTTTCTATAAACTTCTTACAATTTTTGTATATTAATCACATAATAATCACAAGGAAATTTACATAGTAGTATACAAAGTGTTATTATATACATAGTAACAGTTACATAGTAATGTACGAAGGTAGATTACGAGAAGGAAATAGCAAATAGTAACCGTAATGAAGATTTACTGATCGCTAAAAGTGACCGGTAAAAAGCATGGGTCTTTAATTTCAATTAATGAACAGTTCTATGTATTCCAGAGTATAATGATACAATCATACGAATAATTCTATTCCTTCTGTTGAAGACTTCACCCGCCGGTTAAACACGAGGTGAGAATCTAATTAAATGTTCATTATAGAATTCATCCGTTCGTATTATGCGCTGTTGCGTGCCTATTTCATAAATGCATAAAATCCGCAGTCCAGTGATAACCAATGGCATAATCGGATTACTCTGTGATTACATTGAAGTTGGGTGGGTGCACTTTGCTGTATCGTCTGAAAGTGCAGACACGTAGGAGCACGTCAAGATAGAAGATAAACGAAGAAAAATTGCTAGTCGACTTCAGCGGGCTTCAACGGAAAATGAAGATATTAGACTGTACAGTTTGCTCGACAAAGGAGAAGAATATACGTTGAAAATCATTTTATAAAAGTTGTTTCTTTACGTGGAACTATGTTCGAAATATTGGAATAGAAAAGCTAAAAGGATCTGAGCAAATCTGTTGGAAAAATCGGAAATTCTGGGGACCACAAAATTAGCAGCTCCTGATCTTATTTTAATTCTATTCGCATTTTGTTAATGTAAATGCTAAAATAAATTCTACGTCTCTCCAGTAATCCAGAATAACACTGGTAAAAATGGCGATTAGGGAATCCGAGCTTCTGCTAATTTACAAACTAATGAATTCAATCCAATTTCTTTACAAGCACAGACCGAGCAGAAAAGCATCCGAAAATTCGAGTTTTTCCGGAAACCTTGCGAAAGCTGATTGAGGATCATCGAGTGGGAATGATCGAGCACTCGACTGGCGGTAAGATCAGCGACTTCCGGCGGACGAAAGAAACGGTTTCCAACGGAAAACCACGATGACGACACGGTTCTAGTAGCGAGCGGTTTTTTTTTCGCGGTCCATTCGGCAGTCGATGAAAAAAGGTAGTCGGTAAAACAAGCGAAGTGTGATCGGTTATGGCAAAAGGGTGTGGGCACGGTCGATCGAGGGAGGTGGTCAACGATCGGGCGAAGGAGAGAGAGAAAGAGAGAAAGAGAGAGAGAGAGAGAGGGAGAGACTCGTCTGCTCGGTGAACCGTGGATTAAGATAAACCCTTCATCGGTTTCTTGTCGAACGATTCTTCTCGTTCGAACTCGCGAAGATAGCACTGGCTTAAAGTACTTTCCGTCATTCCCGCGGAAATTATTTAACGCGAGCATCGTGCGGTGCGAGCCTCGCCTTCGGATAAAACCGAACTCCGAGGCGCGGAAAACAATTCGACCGTGCCCGGGAATTAAAACGCCGGAATTGTTATCCAGTTTCTACGGTTCATTCGATTCCCTCGATTCGTGCCGACGCCGCTCGCCGCGCGTTAATTCGACGGCTGTTTCATCGCGCGCAGATCGACAATCTGTGTATCCGACCACGGCATCGAAATGTTCTTCGCGCTTTGAACACGGTTTTTCAAACAGCTTTTAGCCCTTCCTCCAGGATCTTTGACCCTTCACTTAACGCTAAACCTACCGAGCACAAAACATATAACAGAGACACTTCTCATAGAAAAGAGAAGATTGAATTTATCTTGTACGATTTCTTGTACTATGAAAATGTTTTTATAATTTCAATAATTTTGAGACAGATAGTTTAGTGTTAACTATATAAACGTTCATGCACGCGTTGAAATAATACTTGTATAAACTTCAATTTTTAAGAGCTCCCTGGGAGCTACCGAAATAGTAAACGAACAGTAAATTAAAAATTCCAGCTAGCCTCTCTTTGATATAATTAAAAAATAAAGAACTCGATGAAGAGTCTGTTTTGAAAGGCACTCTTCAGCCAAGGTACTGGACGAACAATAAATTAAAAGATCCAACCAGCCTCTCTTCAATAGAATGAAAAAATCAACACCTCAATAAAGAGTCCCCGAAAGCACACTTCAGCCAAAATACTAAATACTCAATAAATTAAAATATTCAAATCGCCTCTCATCGATAAAATAGAACAATCAACACTTCAGTGAAGAGTCTCCTTTAGAGGCACACTTCAGCCAAGGTACTGGACGAACAATGAATTAAGAATTCCAGCCAGCCTCTGGCCGATTAAATTGAAATATTCAGTGAAAGCCGAGATGAGAAATAAAAATTGAATCAGCGAAGGAAAGTGGAAAGTGTCGCAGGCTTCCCAGGCCTATTGTTGCAGAGTTTAATGGAGGATCCACGGGGTGGGGGGAAGGGAAGATTTTCTCCGATTTAACGGTGACCGGCGCGGATATTCCGAGTTTTCGATCAGCACGAGCTGATCGACTTTTTGCCGAGGCTGGTTTTTGCGCGATCATCGCCACCTTCGTCACGGCCACGCCCGGGCACGTGAGGCCAAGGAACACGGTGTTACAGGTGTTTGCCCATCCTTGCGCCCCGAGGATTCTTTTACGGTCCTTTCGGCTCAGTCTATTAACGCCTGGCAGCCTAGCAACGCTTCTTAAACGCCGCGGCACTCATGTTTTATTTAATCCTGCCGGTGCTCGACATTCCTACCCTTCCTTTGTCTCCCCACTACCTTCTGATTCCTGTTAAACCTTCCCCTGCGAACGCTGGGTCCGCTCCGACCCGTCCCTATACACTACCAATTGCTAATCAATATTTCTTGAGTGTCACAACTCGTGCCAAAATTAAAATTATCAAGAGAGGCACTGAACTCTCATTTTGAACAGTGTTTACTCTATATTTGTTCCAAATGCATACCTCTTGATCAAAGAATTAGGCTGATATATCCGATACATGTCCCTGGCTAGACCCGTATTTTGGACATGTATCGAGTAAACGCTGTATATTAAGGTATTTCTATTTTGTGTTCGTTCAAAAATTCTTTCTCCACTTAAGTAAATTTCTTAATTAAATTTCTGTACTTTCATGGGAACTTTTTGAGAATGATATTCGACAGTGTTTCGGCAACGCTTAGGCGACCCTGATGGCAGGTTGCAAAACTCGGTACCTTACTTACACGCAGGACCTCCGTCTCGCGCGTGTTACACCGCTTTCCCGCGCTCGTACAATGTAACAACGCGATCGAGATCCGACAGTCAGCATGACTCCGCGATCCACGCCCTCGATCCACGGTGTCCCGCTGACTATTTATCTTGTTACATCGAGCCGACCCGATTCTAACAGGAGATCAATGACGGCCGCCCAGCCGTCCGCGGCTTTCCGGCTTCTTAAGACTTTGGATCCTTCAGCCTCGATCTTCATGGTCTCTAGGGATCCATTGTTTCACCTGCAACGAATTCAGTTAGCGTCCGATCTCCTTTCCTTTTAAATGTTATTACCTACGGGTGATTATTTTACGGTTAACGCGATGTTAATCACTTTACGATATTTCAAAATCTATAATTCAGGGCCGAAGGCCGTTTTTTAAAATGGCTGTTTCCATGGCGAAGTTAAAAGTCACTCTCAGCAACGTGATCTGATCATTTTTAATTGGAGATATGAATTGAGAGAATTTCTTGAGTTCCTTTTTAATAAAAGTCTTAATGTGATGTTTGAAAAGTTAGAATTAAAAATGAAGTTTGTGATTTATACTTCGTGCAGACAATATCGATTCCAAACCGTTAGCAGAATAAGCATCGGAAACGAAAGATGGCGGTGCAACGTGCGAGGGAACACTTAGCTCGAACGACAGAGGCACGTCTGTCGACCATGTGTTGTCTAATGGCAACAAATATTTATTGCTGCTCACCCGGTCAGCGAATGTAAACGTTCCGGCGTGCTCTAATGGAGAACACCTAATTCCAGCCACGTGCTTAGTGATGCCTCTGTTGTGGAAATTATGTTATCCAGTGGTAAAACGTCGGTACAGCCATCTGAAACAAAAGAAAATAAAATTAGCTTCTGTCCTATACGTTAAAAGTAAATCCTTTCAAGATGTGACAATTCTTGTAAAAATTATGCATACTGCAATCAACAGCAATTTCTTTCAAAAAAATTAACAATGAAACATGAACTCCAATGACACTGTTGAAAAATTCCTTGTGATCGTCGTTTGAAAAAATAATTATCCAACTTTTTTTATTCCGGTAAATACAGTATTAAGGAAAGAATTCCATCGAATTATATAAAAGAATGAAATTTCCATTCAATTGAATAAAAGAATTAAATTTCCATTAAATTCTTGGTCGTTAAAATCAATGAGAAAGATGATTATTTTTGCCTAAATACCCAGAACAGTATAACGACGACCAACTCTTCCAGTTCTCCAGGGGTATAGTAGGGCATTTAGGTATTATTTTCCAATTACAGGCTAGTCGCTATCAATGAATCAGTGGTCAAGGTTTAGCAAAGAACATAGCCCAGCCAGATCCCCAGATAAAACAAAACCGTCTAATCAAAGAACACGTCACGAGAAAGCGAACGGCACGTCGAAACGTCGGAAGCAAACAAAGATGGCGGTCAGAGACAGGAACCGGAACACGCGTCAACACGTCACCACGGCCGAAATGTTGGCAGATGTTTGCACGGGTTGCTAATGTAATATCGTTTGCCAAGTATCAAATGTTGTCGGACGGGAATGCCTAAATGACCCTGACACGATCGCCCAGAAAATTAATTATACTCATACCTACGTATCCTCGCAACGAGATTATAAATAAATGCTAATTACAATCGCAAAATCAATTATACGAATTTTACTGGTACGATCAAATAATGGTAATTTCTTTCATCGTCTGAAAGACTCTTCGTGGTAAAAGTGAAACGAGAGTAACATACAAGTTGTCTTATATTTTACAAATTTGCCTAGGCCATAGACGTAAATTTATTAAAGAAGAATGATTTTTAACTGAGGAAATAGAAGCGAAAAACGACAAGGTTCGCGGGATGACCTAATGCTTTTCATGGCGAGTGTATTTCGAGGATCGACGAGATCGTCAACGGGACATAATAGAGTCCTTTCTATCCAGGATCTAGGAGGTCGACGACAGTCGCTGGCCGATCCGTCACCGGCCGTTCGACGCACTTGTAAACCGTTTTCACGGCGTCGTAACTTGTACCGATCAATGACCATTTCCGTGATGATCGCGCGGAATGGCACTCGCGAGACCGTCCGACGGTCTCCGTCCCCGGTAGGAAACGCGATGACAGAAGTGATTCAGACATTGTTCGGTCCTCTGTAATTTAACGGCGCGCCGAATGGCAGCGACGCTGCCCCGACGATTTTACGACCGGCTCTTCCAGAGCGCCGCTCTGGAAACAAAGTTTCCACGTTAAACCAGAACTTTTCAGCTTCCGACGCCGAAGAAAGAAGCTGCTTACAACCGTGTACCTGGCCGACGATCCTGCAGCCTCCGTTACCCTGGATCTCCTGCAGGGAAAGATCGATCACTACGATTTATTCCATCGAAAGTCTCCTGGCACAGATTTCTCTGGGCTATCTCTATTCAGATCGGAATCGAGATCGATTGCATCGAAGGTGATCCAAGCATTGCAGGAGTTTCCATTTCGGAATTACCAGACTTCGATTAGAATCGTCTTTACAGGATAAACTTCACCTGGGCGAACCAGAAATTTTTCAATTTTTACTACGTAATCCTGTACATTTTGAAGAGAAAATTCCAAAAATCGAGGTTTCAAGGCGAGGAATTCACTGGCTCAAATGTTAGGCGTGTTCAAAGTTGAGCGATCACGCTTACTGTTGGTGAAAAATATTTTTCTACTTCCTGGGTAGATGTGTAGCAAGAAATTTCAAAGGGATGCAATGTAAAATTTTCCTCAAAAGTATTTCTAGAAAGGGTTAAAATCTCAACGGATGGTCAAAATGAATCTGCAGGCAGTATACTAATTTAATTAACTTGGTCGAGGCAGCGCCCAGGAATGAAATTCTAAATACTCCATTAAATTCCCTAGATTTCGTGGAAGCGCTAGGGTTAATCGAAGATCGCAATTTCCGTCCAGCCCATAAATCCCGATTCTATTCCGCCGGAATCCGCGGAACGATGTTCTCGAGAGCGAGATGCACATAGTTAGCGTTCGAGCGAGCGAATGATAAACAAGTCCCGGGAAATCGGTGAAATGCCGCTTGATCCTCGCGCGTTAATGGGAAAAGGATTTATGCCCGTCGGCCGTGTATTTATTATTCCATCGACGCTGCCGTATTTATTATTATTTCTGTGGATCCTCGCGGAGCTGGGTCGAGGTGGTGCTCGCCGCGGGTGCGTCGGCCGGCGATAAGTTAATTAGCGGCGGTGTGTCCGTGCCGGCGATTAATCTCGACGGCGCAGGGTTCGTGTAAATTAGATGTCTACGAGGGAAACGACTCTGTAATGGGCTCACCGGTTGCCTTCTATTATTTTCGCAATTCCCGCGCGACCCGGGATATTTAAATTGGCGAGAATCGATCGACCAATTACCGATCGATGGGGTTGCGTTTCTGGGCTGTTCACCTTTGGAGTCATTATTTCTTAAATCGCCAAGCTCGATTCAAAATTCTACCGTTTTGCAAGTAAAGAAAGGGAAACACTGTTGCAAAACTCGTCCGGGAATCTCGAGATAAAATTCCTCCGCCTCTCACGCGAAAAATACAACAGGATCGAAATGGAACCGGTCCGGTGTTGACACTGGAAAAGCGTGGCGGAACTTCGATTCCAATTAAAAGCCGGCGTACATCCGTCGAATTAAAAAACATATTATACTCGCAGGTGGAAGAGCGACAATAAATTACGTCGAACTAGCTATACCTCCGGTGTATTAACGATCGAGGCAGGCGCATTTTCGATTAAACTGCGAGCCACGATCGAACGAGTCTTTAGAACGAAGAAAATTCAGATAAAGGGACCAAATAATCCAAATAATATCCCGATTAATATTTCGCTCTGTCGATCGAGAACAATGACACACCGATTCACACTGTTACAGGAAAGACGGTGGTATGATCGTTCGGGTGTTTATGGCAGGCGATCGTCTGCGTGGGCGGTCGGTGATCTACGATCGTGACCAATCGATTAACCGGAGAGATTAAAATACGTGGTAATTCAATTTTTACCGGTCCGCGCCTCCGTCGGGTTTCGAGCCGGTCTCCTTTTCCACGGTCCGGCGAGCATTTTACTAAATTACTATGCCGAGATACTGCGTAAAATATGGCGGACACCTGATCGTTCCGTGTACCGGCGACGTGTGACTCGTTCGATAAATTCTCGACCGCGCGAACACCTGTCCGCGGTTTGTTCTACAGTAATTGGACGATGGGTATCATTAATTCGCAAGTTTGGTAAATATAGTCTGCTTCACGCGATAATGGCGGAGTTCCGATCTTGGCAACGCGAAATTAATGAGTCCACTTCATGCAAAATAAATACTTGCGAGCTGCAACAAACCCGGACGAAGTGCAAATTTAATTTGTGTTTAATAGATTAAAAATAATATTGTTGTTACTGTTCTTTACTATCGATTATTTACTACAATTGTTCGCCAAAAAGGTTTAAAATAGAAAATACAGTGAATTCTCGATATGACTCTCCAGCTTCGGGGCCCCTCACGAGGTATACCCCGCGGTAGTGGGGATAACTCCGCGACGTTTATCATCCAGGTCTTGGCGACATATATCGAGAAATTCACTGTAGTGTAAAATCGTGGTGCAGAACAGCTGCAGAAAATCAGAATGAAATCCTTAGTCGCTAAGTAGAAGTCTATTTCATTTTTTAATAATTTTAGAAAGCCTAAATGAATTACCAAGACTTATATAGCCTGCAGACATTTCTGTGTTACATTCTGCCCCATGTTCCTACCGAAAAATATGATCTAGGTTTGGCGAAGCTTGTGGGAACACGGTGATTAAAAATTCAACGAAACGAGGAACTAGAATCGACTCTCAGGTATCGACGGTCGTCTTCTCGGAGTTCCCAGCAGCCCCCTTTAATGAAATGTTGTCCCGCGAATATGAGGTCCCCGAGAAATCGTGAAAACGTGTTCTTGCGTGGAAGGCAAGAAGGTTTCCCTTCTGGCACGTTTTTTCCCCCTGTTAATGGACATCGAAACCACCGGCTCTCATCTGAGCCGATCGAGGAATCGCACGGGATCGGATCGAGCGACGGGATCGCGGCGAAGATCGAGCGACGTTCGCTCGATCGGATCGTGTCTCTCACCGCCATGGGAACATTTTCCCCGTATCCGCGGCTGGAAAAAGCGTGCAACGCGAATAGCCGGGATCAGAACTGGTATCTCGCGATCAATATTCATTCTGCTTCTTACCCCTCCACCTATCATTACGATTTGTTTCTCGTCCCTTCTATTTTCCGCGTTCCTAACCTCCTCCTCCTCCTCCTCCCCCTCCCCCTCCTCCTCCTCATGCTTCTCTTCATCTTCTTTCTTGAACGTCTTCTTACTTAACCGGGCATTCTTCGATCTAATCTTCTACACGACCAGTTCGCCCGATGAATATACGCGACCTGGGAAGAAAATGTACTCGTTAGATCAGTCTGCGATGGGAAATTGTCGTGTTTGACTTCATCTAGAATTTCACGGACCGTTTCTCCCCTCAGCTGCCCCTTGTCACAATTTACAAATTTTTCGTTGGGCCTCGGAAGATCATATCACTTTACAAACATTATAGATTTAACATTATTTTATTAATATAATACCATCTGAATATTTCTTTTTCAATTTTTCCAAGTTTCATCTGCCTCTTGTGCCAATTTAATTGACTCTTGGAAGGCTACGTACTCCAAGAGTCAATATATTATTTTATTAATATGTTACAATATTATCTACCAGTCTTATTCGAATTTTCAATGAATCAATTTAAATGATCGACGAATTTTATATTTTCTAGAAAATAACTATGTTAACTTTCATGATTTTCACTGGTACATAATTTGTTCGTTAAGCACAACGAAACAGATGAGGCAGCTCGAGGATCATTTCAAACAATTGGACCCCTTAAATCGTAATTTATAAGCAGAATAATATACAATAGACCGAGCCAAAAAGTGGCTAATTCTAAACGAACAGAGTGCAACGAAGCAGCCGAGCAGATTAAAATATAATTTTTTACAATTGTGGGTGTTTAATCTTAGTTTACAAGGGTTAAGGATCGGTAACTCGATTACAAAATGGCGCAGCGTGCGGAGAACAATGGACAAGTTAGTGAACCGGTGGCGGTCCCAACCGAAAACGTGTCGCAATTAATAAACAAGCCGCGCGGACGAGTTTGAGACCGCTCAATTTTCCCGGGCAATTATTCAGACGACTGCGTGAATAATTACTCGCTATTCGGCCGGTTTGCCGCGCTAAGTGGGCCGGCCGATCGCTATCTTAATGGCCCGAGCCGTTTGATTAACCGTTGATTATTCAATTAAGGGAAAGTATTTCGTCACGGTCAATTGAATGGCCGGCGTGCAGCTATAATAAAACACAATGCGGCCGGGCAACTTGCCTAATGAAAGTTGCATCGATCGATTATGAAAGCGGGTATTAGATTCTACTGCACAATTTGTCGTTTATTAATGCTGCGACAAAAACTGCGCGATATCCACACGATCAATTTTACACAAACATATTGGTACTTCTTCTAATTCGATTACGAGTGTATAGAAAGTCATAAACATTTTTCTTTGTGATTTGTAACGGGTGTAGATTCTTGGGGATCACTTTATCTCAACTGGAATTAATATAACAAAATATTGAACAAAGAGAAAACATGGGAAAATAAAAGAAAGAAGGGTGAAGGAAAAGGATACGAGGATATTAACTAATTCAGTTCAATTGAAACTGTTAGCTCTGCAATATTCTCAGAGGGGGATCAATTATTTTTTGACAAGCCCAGAAGAGTCCACACCATCAGTAGATTTTCTAAATAAATTTTTAACTAAGCCGTTGACTGGTATAAAAATTGGGAAAACCGAAAAGAGTGTTAATTAGCCCCCCAACGATGAAAACGAAGCACAGTATGAACAATACGGAATGATGGTGGAGTAAAGGGTGTGGGAGTGGAAGAAGAGGGAGTAGAAGAAAGGAACACGAGGATATTAACTAATTCCATTCGATTAAAACAACTAAGTCGAGGCGGTGGCAAGAACTCTGGGACCGTCTCGACAGACTTGTTCACGTGGCGCGGGAACTCGTGCTTGCTTCGTCACCCTCGAAGCCACAATTTCTTCACACTAATTACCGATCCGTCCCGCCCACCTGACAAGTGAGAAAGTGTGAAACAACTCGGGAGGCAGCGAGCGAACCCGCCGACGGCAGTACGACGACAATCGACTGTGATTTCGAGGCACGATCATTGACTTCGCTGCAAAATAAATCGCTTTGTTCCCCATTCCGAACCATTACACCACAATTTTCAACGTTGGTCGCGAAAAAATTACGCGGGAGGTTGCTCAAGCTCGGTTGAAAAATAGAAAAAATATTTTAAAAGAATTTTAATCAATGTACTAATTACGGAGACTGCTAATACAAAAGTTGTATTTACTTGTTTTAATCGGGCAACAGCAAACTTGATTCAAGTCAAGTTGCTTGCACTTAAGTCAAGTGTGTGCAAGTATTAGGTGTAACTTTTCTATTATGATCAAGTTTAATCACTTCACACTCAGGCAATATCAAGTTTGGCAAGATTAAATTTGACTCAGATCAAGTTTAGATGTCCCAGTTTGACTCCGATTATTTTTAACTTAACTCAGAGAAAAGTTTAACTTGTGCAACTTGACCCAGATCAAGTTTGGATGTCTCCACTTCGGTCAGATTATTCTCACTTGACTCAGAACAAGTTCAACTTGACTTGGCTAAAGTTTAACTTGGCTCAGATCAAGTTTGGCATGTCTAACTTGACTCGAATCAAATTTAGATACGTCTGCTTGAGTTAGATTATTCTTAGCTTGACTCAGAACAAGCTCAACTTGACTCGGATCAAGTTTAACTTGCAGTCAACTTTCAATTCAATAATGAGTGAGATTTCACAGAGTCTCTCAAACGTAATTAATCAGTTGGCTACTTGGCGGTTCAGAAACTTTGGAATTAATTTATTCGAAGGCACCGGGACACTTCAGGCTCAGATTAACCATCGCCATTAAAGGTTCGTGAACACGGTCTCCATAATGTTCGAGGAGGTCATGGTTGGGTTCGCGAGGGAGTTTATATCTGGGCCGATTCGTTCGGCACGAAGACCGGGATAGAGAGATCGATTTACGTGAATAATGAGACGAAGAAGAAACTTCCTCGTCGATAAATTTAACGCGTTACGGAACCGCGACCGGCACTTTGCCCGAAGAACAAGAGTGTTCCACGTCGTTAGACTCCGAGGTTACGTCCGGGGTTCCAGAGAGAGAGTCCCATGGTGGTCCCCCCTTGCGACCAGGTGGCCAGCCCCCATCGATGGTAACTAATTAAATCATGAAAAAGGCGGTGAACGTGCGTCCTACAGTTTTTACAAAATTAATAAACCGGAACCGACAGTGGCTCTCAGTGTCCCCATCGTTACGAGATCAAGGGGAAACTGAATTAATCGACCTAAGCAATTCCAGCCACCATTAAAGAATACCATACATATTCCCATATGAATTACAATCCTTACAGATTATTTTAATTAGAAAAGTTTAATTACAAAATAGCATGTACAGAATGGGAAAATTGTAATGTATGGAATATTTCAATGCGTATTATGCAAGAATAAAATCTTTGCCGGTTACTTTTTTTAGTATGGAATTTTTCGGTAACGTTTCATGGTATGGTGGCCACAGAACAGCCGAAAGGGGCGGGAGATCTTAAGCGTTGTTAGAAGCGTGACAAATACATTTAACACCTACTTTCAAATTACTCAGCATGACGCTACAGAAAGATTGGCTCGCCCGTGGCAAAAACCACCAATTTCTTCGTTGATCGCCCATCCGTCTGGTAGTTTGCATCTCCGCAAAGGAGTTTTTGCTCGGGCCGACCCGCGCCGCGTCGAATCGATAAAGTATTAATCGAAGTGACCATGGGCTCCCTCGTTTCTTGCACGGGAACCGCTCAATGGGGCTCGCTTCTAACGCCTAACTTTTGGTCCACGTGTTTCACTATTGCCACATCCACGAAATTTCCTGAAAAAAGTACAGTAATCAGAAAAATCTATGCTGTGATTCATTATTTATGATAATATCGATTTTATGGACCATTGTGGTCAGAAATTATATTTACGTAAACATATAGTGTCAATTTACTTTGTAATGCAAACACTTTATAATGGAAAATTGTTTCAATATCAAGTTGGACAAGTTAAACTTGATCTGGGCCAATTTAAACTCAACTTGAGTCAAACTGATATCTGTCAACTTGATCAGAGTCAAGTTGGCTACACCAAACTTGAGCCGAGTCAAGATAACCACGTTCAACTTGATTTGAGTCAAGTTGGACTTGAGCTGAGTCGAGTTAAACTTGATCTGAGTCGACTTAAACTGGATCTGAGTCAAGTTGTCTGCACCAAACTTGAGCTGAGTCAAGATAACCACGTTAAACTTGATCTGAGCCAAGTTGAACTTGAGCTGAGTCAAGTTAAACGAATTCAACCGTGTCCAAGTCAAGTTAAACAAGTTAAAAATGATCTGAAGCAACTTAAACCCAATCTTGGTCTAACTGAAGCAATCAAACTTTACATGAGTCAGGTTAGACAAATTAATTTTTTCGTAAATGCATAAATTCCGCAGTCCCTTTGTAAATCCAGAGAAATAATTCTGCCCCCCATTCCTGGACACTCGAAGTGTTAAGGTTGAAACACGTTCTCTAATCTCCACCCCCGCACGAAGTGACCGCGACTCGTTGAAATGTAGCAGAGGGTGGCAGGCATCGACGGGGGCGGATGCAGCTTTCCACGAGAGCTTTTACGAGTCGCATATGTGACCGGGGTCTCTTTCATCCCCCGCTTGATATTCCTGGCACCGTGTACCAACCCCTCCGAAGAGGAACGGGCAACCCCCGGCAACCTTGTCGAGAGGAGCCACCCTCTTCACCAAGTCGCGAGAGGAGCCCGAGAAAAATCTTTCTTCATATTCACTGGGGAGTGATAGTCCGACATAACGCAACAAATTTCTTCAGGGTCTCCCCTCCAGAGGGACGGTCCACCCCCGCAACTCCCGTCGATCGCGCATTTAAATCGTTCCGCGCCGTTTCTTTTCTCGTTTTCCTGCACAAGCGGATCAACCCCTCGATGTTCGAAGGGGTGGCTTCTACCTTTCGACCCAGACTCACCGAGAAACATGGCGGTCGACCGCCACGACCGCCCAGGGACCGATTCCTCCCACGCACAATTTACAGTTTCACATTTTATTCCCATCGCGCGTTCGACAACGGATAAACTCGTTCCGGGTCGACTCGGAAATCATCTTTCGAAGCACGGCTGGGACTGCGAGAGGGGCTGCTGGGTTCCGAGAAGGTTCCTAGATCGTTTACATCCTGGTATGAATTTTAACTAATTTTTACGATACAAAGACAAACATCTAAATTCGCAAATTCCATTTTTAAAAATAGGAAACCGTGCCCGGACGGGCGAAGCTTAAAAGAAAAAGTGAATTTTGTACAAAAATTGGCACAAGGGACGAAACAGGGTCAATCAATTCAAATTTAATTCGTCTATATACTGTTCCAGACTCTCTCCAGAAAGTTTTAGGTGAACAAATATCGAGCAGTATTTCTAGAGCATTAATCTCAGAGCAACCCTCTAGCACGTAAGTTTGCTGTCGATCGCGGCAGAAAGGGAACAGTCGCATGATCGAGGAAACGCGTCCACAGAATCGTAGCGACATCACGTTTCTATGGAAACGTACAAAAGGCACGTTCAACTCTCCCCCTAGGGGGTGGAAGGGGGTGGGATCTAGCGATATCGGCGAATATTAAGAAATAGCTCTCGACCGGCATTTCCGTACATTTGCGGACAGAAAACGAGCCATTCGTTTGCCGGCGGGAACAAGGTGCTGTCTATGCATGGCACGCCGGCACCACCATTCGACCGTCCCATAAATAATATCGCGCCCAACCCCTTTCTCTATCCTCTTCTCTCCTCGTTTTCATCGTCTCCCACCCCCGCAAGACCGTATCTCTTTTCGGATATCGCGAACGGCCGGGCTCTGTTCCGCGAGAAAAAGAGGATCGTATAAGTCCAGACTCGAAATTGAGAGACATTTTTCTCGATCAGACCCCTGACCCCGACGCATCGGCCGTTTATTTTAATTCCTCGGAATGCTGGCTGCAAGATCATTACCTGTTGACAGTCTGGGTTAGGGGGTGAGTGGGTTAGAAGGGTTGCGAATCGGAATCTGTGCTAGCCGAATGCTTGGAAATCTTGGACACATGTTAGTTATGTAGAAACAGTAGTTTTAATAATTTTTATATTGACTCGGATCATGTTTATAGCCCCCACTTGATAAAGATTAGTTTTAGCTTGACTTAGAAGAAGCTCAATTTGACTCAGAACATGTCCCACTTGACTCTGGCCAAGTTTAACCCAGACCAGATCAAGTTGAGCTTGTCCAACTTGACTTACATCAAGTTTCACGTACCTAACTTGACCCAGATCAAGTTTGGAGGACTCGATTTGAGTCAGATTATTTTTAGCTTGACAAAAAAAAAGTTCCACTTGACTCTGGCCAAGTTTAACTTAGGCCAGATCAAGTTGAGCTTGTCCAACTTGACTTAGATAAAGTTTCACCTAAAGTTTTCACCTGAATTCCAGTCAGATTATTTTTAGCTTGACTCTGGTCAAGTTTAACTTAGTTTAGATCAAGTTGAGCTTAGCCAACGTGACTCAGATTAAGTTGGGCCTATTTAACTGGACTTGGATCAAGTTCAGTTGTTTCTAAACAGACTGAGACGCAATTTTAAGATAAAAGGAAACTAGCAGGCGCTTCCTCTAAGATCTCTCACAAGGATCAGTTTTCTAACGTTTTGCTAATGGGGAATTTAAACTATGATCTGAAACGGGCTCGCTGTTGTTAATAATTGATTGCAAAAGTGTAATTAAACGATCGCGGTTAGGTGAAACTTTATCTCCGAACGTAATTGCTGAACACGCAGGTGTAATTTGAAGAGAAAATTAAGCAGTACTCTACATACTCAATGAGGAATACACTCAATGTCTTAATAAACCAGAGGATATGGAACCCAGGTGTGCACGCACGGTATTACGTTCGCTTCGTAACATATCTTTATCTTTTCCTTTGCAACATTTCGAACGAACGAATATGCACGGATACAAGTATCGGTTTACTTTATAGTGAAATTTTACGACCATTGCATTTTAATCAGTCCGGATTTACATTTCAGCGCAATTAATCTCGATGCGTCCGGATTAATTAGACTATTTTTATGGCTTAATTGAACGGTGTAAGTTTTACTTATAATTAATAGTAGTACTAGATTGAAACGAGTGAACTCGTGTAACTTGTATAATTCATGAGCACATTCTTGCTCCTACGGCCGCCATTGTTCCCCGACATCGCCATTTTTGCCGGATGAAAGGGTCGCGACGTGTTTCGAATTTTCGCGTAACACGTTTCCTGCTTTTCATTTGTTTCTTTATCTGCCACAGTCAAGCATTCTGGGTACGCATTCTATTGCTTCCTCGCTGCAATTTTCTGTTATAAATCCGCCGTTCCTGGCAGTGAATTTAAATTTCTCAGTCGAAAAATAGGGGTGGAAAAAGTTGAGTCTTTAATTAGTGATAAATTGTGATAAAAATGTATACATCAGTAAACAAGCAAATATTAATCGCCCACATTATTTCAGGGGTTAACAAAGGAGGACTTCTAACAACTATAAATATTTATTTAGCCTGTCGCAAGGGATGATTTGAAATTCCCAAACAAGCATACGAACAATGCGTTAAATATCCACATAGAATGGCAGACATACGAAACTACTTATCAGAATAAACACCCCGTATTTTCCAGGGGATGATGGACACCCCCGCCTCGCGAGGAAACGTTTATTAACCCATTCAGGGGGTAAATATCGATCGTCAAGTCGGATCGAAATCGGATTACGTCGCGGAGCGAAAATCCAGCGCGTCTGCGGCAAAACAGCGATTAGGTGCGGGGGTGTACGAGGGTGCGAGAGGACGGTGGAGTGACAGCACGGAGGAAGGGTGAGTTTCTTGCTGGATGGACGGCTTTTCTTGCGGCGAGTACTCGCTGCGACACAAATAGCGTATGATTGAGTGAGCGCCGCGAGGGATTTCCAGACGTGGAAACGGAATATCGCGGGGGTGGAAAGAATGGCGGAGAAAAAACGTCGACGTTTAGTCGCCGGAGGGGTGGGTGCAACCCCCGTAGCGCCTCGCGGGACCACAACAACCCCCGAAAATCGACGGCGAATATACTTCACCTCCACCCTTCCGCGTTCCTTCAGATTTCCGATGTTCCAACATAACTCGTTACAAAAGCGGAGGCTACACAATTTTTCGGGGATGGTTTTCCTGAACTCTGATTGTTCATTTCTCCATTCATGCACAGTCAGCAGTTCTTGGGGAGCTTGCAAGAATTTTTCTGGCGCTTTCTTGACTCTATAAACAATAATATGAAGACTCCTTGAAAAATCGTAGTCAAGGGGTTGAGACAAGAGTAGTAGTATTTTGTTTCGCCAAGATACAACCGAAAATATTGACAATTCTTCACCTGAGATTGAAAATCTCCGCGAAAAATAAGAAATGGATTTTTTAGAGAGAAGAAAAGAGGTTTCAGGGTTTGAGGAGACGAGAGAAGGGGGAGGGGGACTGTTTGATTTATCAAGATCGATCCGCGGGCTTCCCCACGAATTTTGCAAAGGCCCGCAGATACACTCGGCGAAACGTTTGTCCAGGGGACGTGGAAATGGTGGTCGTGGGGCGGCACAATCGCATTACTAATGATTTTACTTCGGGCGACCCTCAGGGCCGTCATATCGATACGATAGGACCGCGATACGTCGCCGGAAACGCCAGTCGGATAAACCAGGACCACTCAGACCACCCCGCCCCCATTTTCCTGTCCGTCGGCACGACGAAGACGGAGCAACTCGAGATCAGAGGTTACGTCGAAGCTGATCGACCCCACCTACCCCCGACCACCCCATCCCCCGCCATCGACTATCGATGATTTCGTTTACCCTGAACCGGGACAAAAACCGAATCAACCGAGACAATGTACCGAACGCATGAATTCCCCCGGGTAACATTTACTTAAAATTATGTCTGACTACTGGCCGGCCGTTTCCCCTGCGGCGTGGATTTTCAATGAGGAGGCTGCGCAACAACGTAATCGGATTTTGACAATCGCTAGGCAATTTTTTTAGATTTGTAACATATAAATCTTGAAGTCTTTTACATCTCAGCTTCGACTTTTAAACAATTTTATAGTCATTTATCAGTTTTCGACAAATTTTTCAGAAATCAGATTTTTCAACTTCGAGAATTTTTCCACACACCCTCTGCAAATAATTCTTGGACAGGATGATTCTCTAGACTTTCCTGAGTGCAACTGTATATTTTTTTATTGCATTGGGAACATTTACACATGTTTAAATAATGTTCGAAGACCAGAAGTTTCGGAATCATTTATGTAGATTTCTCTTTGACTTTTTCTCACAAAATAAATTCATCGAAGTGAAGTGAAAAGAAAATTTGAAATGTGTGCTTTAATATGCAGATTTTGAGGAATATTTTTGGATTTTTCTTTTTCTCTTGTTTTACGAAGTAGATTGGGTTCAGTTTTAAGGACCACTTGCGCGTTTCTTTTTTTTTTTATGGCTGTGGACCGTTGCAGGAAGATTTGTGACAAGTTCGAAAATTGGGAATATGGCTTTCCATTGATTTTTCTCGGCTAGACCGCAATTTTTTCCCGAAATCAGGAGCTTGTGCGGTCACGCGCACGCAGAGACCGGCGTGCATCTACAGCGGAGCGCGGTTCTACACACCTGGAACGTGCCTATTACCAACATCCGAGCGGTATTAATCTGGCCGGGCTAATTGCATGTCGATTACAGTGTCGTAACGAGCTCCGATAAATACACGGCGGTCGAAGTGAAAAGTTTCCGTTCCGCAGGCGAACTTCCCGTGGATGCTGGAAGGCCGGCCCGGAGCGTTTTACGAGCCGAAAAACTGTTGCTACAAGGCGTTCCATAGACTTCCGCCGGGTCATCGCGGTTTTATGGCAACGAGCCGGCCAATTTCGAGGCGCTATCGAACGGTAATTGCACGCGGGTACAACCGCGTTTGTTTCACCGTCGAGCAAAGTGATAATTAGTTCGAGCGCCGCGGCTCCGAGCTCTCCTCGTTGTCCTTTCTTTCTTTCTTTCTTTTTTTTTTTCCCACCAACGAGTCGCGGGGCAATTGGGAATAAAATCGCAAGATAATGTTCCTTTATCAGCCTCTATTATCCGTTCTTCGCCATTACACCGCTTCGAATTTGTTCCATTTTGATAGCGATACAAAAAGATCAAAAACAATATTTTACTGTTCACACAGTCACTGTGGGAATCTTTTTAGTGTTCTCATTAGCTAAATGAGTTTATTGTACTGAAAATAATGCGCCTACTGTCTTGCTTTCTTCAGGATTTTTCTGAGCTATATTCCAAGGAATCTGCATTCAACCATTTTGCTAATTTATCTTTAGTCTTTATATCCTGCATTTGGAGGCTTCCGTGGATTCGAAATAATATTAAAGATTACTTTCCGTCCCTGTTCCCATTTTATTTCACTTTTATTTCCCGTATGATTGTACAGTTCGATTGGCCAAAAAATGTATGAATCTCGAAAATGAGAGGCTGCGATTTACGGAATTTCGTAGACATCGCTGCGAACGGACGAGCGAGCACGAAATCTACCAGAATCGATCCATCGAGAGGCCGAAGAGCAAATAAAGAACAGATGCGAGGAGCGTCTATACAAAACAGTGGAGCTCGAGAGACATCGTTGGTTGCGACGTATCCGTCGCGAAATAATAGAGAAATGCGACGTCCATTCGATATTTCGCGAGATATAATATTGATACACGTACACTCGCTGCGGAGCGTACACGGCGATCCAAAATCAACGTTGTCGCTCCAGAGAATATTATTAACAATTCTATTTCTGGTCTACACGAACAATCCTTCACGATGGCTCCCCATCAAGGGAAAAATGAAAACACGATTTTTATAAAATCGTACAAATTGAAATTTTAATAGTTTACATGTAAATATAGCATCACTTAGTTTAAAATTGTACCACGCTGCTGATAATTCGTGACAGAAATGAGTAGGTGCAATTTAAAACGGGAAAAAGATTAACAAAATTTATTTGCAACGTTTGTTGCACGACTGACCACTTGTATGGTCAGCCAGACAACTCTATGGAGCCCATAACTGAGGCCTATAAGCATTCGGCCCACTAGAGAACAATGTCAGGCCGGATAGGTACCCTCGTCCGTAATAGGTCGAGAATCGCCCCGAGCCGATCGTCTTATATCGAGAGAAAAAGTGTCTGTCGGACTGACGGGACTTTTGGACCGCCTTGTAGGTATCGAGACGAGGAATAGAGGGTGGAATATGATGCGGTCTATCCAGATATGTGAACGACGCAGATATAATACAGGTACGTACCTATATGGAAGCCAGAGCCGGGATTCTGGCGTGGACGTCTGCCTCGCGATAAGATACGACCGCAGTCCAGTCAGAATCTCTCCGGTTTCGCAGAAAATTCGCGGTCTCCCTTTATCGAGTTTCCTGATAAAGTTTCCCCACTCCTTTCTCTCCTCTCTCTCCCTCTCTCTTTACCTCGCTCCGTTCGCCCCACCTCGAGGCTGGAGCGACGAAAAAAGGAAAGGAAATTAGGAGATCCTGCGAAGTATCGATACTTTCGTCCCGGTGACTCTGGATGCCGATCGGCTAATTAAATTCGACTCGGGAACTCGGTTTGTTAATTGCCGGCTGCTCGATGCCCGTGCAAATGTACGCCGGATTCGAAGTCTATTTCAACAATTAATTCTGTGCTAGCCGAATGCTTAGGAATCTTGGACAGATGTAAGTTTTGTAGAAACGGTGATTTTAATCATTTTTATGTTCACTCGGATCATTTTTAGACATCTCCACTTGATATACTTTTAGCTTGACTCAGAAGAGGCATGATTTGACTCAGAACAAGTTCCACTTGACTCTGGTCAAGTTTAACTTAGGTCGGATCGTGTTGAGCATGCCCAACTTGACTCAGATCAAGTTGCACCTTCCTAACTTGACTCAGATCAAGTTTGGGGGACTCAATTTCAGTCGGATCATTTTTAGCTTGACTCAGAACAAGCTCCACTTGACTCTGGTCAAGTTTAACTTAGGTCGGATCGTGTTGAGCATGCCCAACTTGACTCAGATCAAGTTGCACCTTCCTAACTTGACTCAGATCAAGTTTGGGGGACTCAATTTCAGTCGGATCATTTTTAGCTTGACTCAGAACAAGCTCCACTTGACTCTGGTCAAGTTTAACTTAGGTCGGATCATGTTGAGCATGCCCAACTTGACTCAGATCAAGTTGCACCTCCCTAACTTGACTCAGATCAAGTTTGGAGGACTCAATTTCAGTCGGATTATTTTTAGCTTGACTCAGAACAAGCTCCACTTGACTCTGGTCAAGTTTAACTCAGGCCAAACAAAGTTGAGCTTGCCCAACTTGACTCAGATCAAGTTACATCTACCGAACTTGACTCAGATCAAGTTTGGAGGACTCAATTTCAGTCGGATTATTTTTAGCTTGACTCAGAACAAGCTCCACTTGACTCTGGTCAAGTTTAATTGCCGGCAATTGGGAATGGGATATTTGGTGGTCAAGTACAGATGGTAACACCAATAAAAATATTAGTAATCATTAGAATCCGTTAGTGTAAAAAATCGAAAATTTCTAGCGAAATCTGATAATCACTGATAAGGCAATCAAGCAGCCTTTGGGGTGCATTCTGCAGTATCTTTGAGGATCGTTGTCGGGACCGTCCTAAGCTGGAACGAAGCGGTTGGTACGTATTCCCGAAAAAGTCGCGGCCCCGGTTGTCGCTTTGCAGGATCAGTCTGGTAGCGAACAATGGTCCGGCCCGATTACAGGCGTTTTCAAAGGCACCGGGCCGCGACAAAAGCCGTCCCTTTCGGATCGCAGTTGCATCGGCACACCGGTGCAGATCTATCGGATTCTGTCGGAGCGACGCCGGACAAAACAGCAATCAATAAAGACGAAGTTAGGATCCCGGGGCTGGATTCCTTCAATCAAATTAGGAACATCAAAGTAGCCAGCAAAGCGAAGGAAAGAGGACCGGGAGGACAACGGAAAGGTGGACGAGAGGGACGCTTTCCCTCTCCCCCTCTCTCTCACTCTCTCTCTCTCTCCCTCTCTCTCGACATTCCTCGAGGGGTGGAAGCTGGGAATTAGCCTCTATCTCCAGAATACGAACCCTCGAGACAAAGAGAACCCGCACACACACACACACACACACACCCTGACTCTTCCCAGCGCTGATACCCTTCGTCATCTTCCAGGATCGCAGCACAGGACTTCTCTCTGCTTCCCGATGCTAGGCTTTGTTAAAGAATCGTTCGAGTGGGCGTGGCCTTCGATAATTCGTCTTACCTCGTATTGGTGTCTTTGTCGGAACTTATCGGAGTCGACCTTGCACTCTGCCGTTTGCCTTTAACCTTCTTTATTCTTCCTCCGATATCCCCGGCACTTTGTCGTTTGCCTTTAACCTCCCTACTTCGTCGTCTATTGTCTTTGCACTTTGTCGTTTTCGACTTTAACCTGCCTCGTTCTTCCTCCGATGTTCCACCGCTCTGTTCGATCATCTGGACGATATTTTCCGAATCTGTTGATTTTGGAGATCGGCGGGACTCGAACGTGAAAGGCGAAATAGGAAAATCTACCCTTAACACCTGGGGGTGGGTCTGTCATAGTGGTCACTATCATTTTTCAGTAAACGTTCCATTTTCTCTGGAATTCGACGAGTCACACTTTCATTTTATTATACGTATTGTGCACGTTTCTCGAAAATTGTGAATATTTAATCGGCAACAGTTTGGTAAAAAAGAAATAGTACAACACTAAACTTGGACTCGTCCGAAAGCTTGCATCACCTATATTCTCAACAAATCATTAATTATTTTCTAGAAAAATTTTGCACGGTGTAGCAGGCGAGTAACCGAGGACACAGTGTCGGTCAAAAATATTGCAAACTCGAACGGCTCCGAAACGCTTAAAAAATTTTTCTCGTAAATGAAACTACCACGGATTTGAAGATCGAAGCCTCCTCTTTGCAACGACTGCTTGAAAATTGACGTGCGATTTTTTTCAACGTCTCTACGAGGCAAAACCGACGAACCAGTATAGTGGTGCGAGACGTTCGCGTCGTGTTATTACAACTCCCATTGAAAGCTTGATAGATCGACTAGAAAAAATCGTAGATCGAGTCTCAAGCTTTTGTCGTAAAGGGGAAGCTCCGTATATCGAATCCGCGGTGGTTTCAGCGTGGAGAAAAATTGTCCAAGGTTTTTACATAAATATGTTTCAAGGGGACAGCTTCCCCTCGGAATCCTCGATCTCGTTCGAACCGAAAGGACTCGGGGCCGATGTTATCTGGTAATTGCTCTGGCGCGGAGTAATCAGAATGAAAAACTCCCGGTCTGTTTGATCTTCTTCCACACGCACGGCCACTTGATGAGCAGAAGCGGTTCTCGAACGCTCGAGCTGCCCGAGGAAAAGAAGAAGAAGAAGAAGAAGGAGCGGAGCGGCGCGGTCGCGTCGTGTTCCCGTAATCCCCGGGTGCGAACTTGCCGTTCGCGTGAGCTATGTGGTGCGTGCCGTCATTGTTTATTTATTTATTTAATTATTGCTGCACGATCTCGCAGGAATCTCCGTTTCCCGGGACATTTATTCGCGGGGGCGTCGCTCCTCCGCCGCGGCGAATTGCAAATCCGCTGGGCCGTAGAAACGAATCGACTACCAGTTCATAAATTACACCGCGATTCGCCTAGCGAGCTGTTCTGGAACACGAGAGAACGATCCTGTGCGTGCCTGATACGTTTCCACTTAGACGAAACGCTGTGCTGAACTGTTCGCCTGAGAACTGAGCTCTCGTCGAGACGCTAATTCGCTCCGTTTACCTCTGGGGCTAAAGTCCTTCCATGAGATATCCTTTAAACAAATTATTCAGAAAAGGTACGCAATGATTTCTGTAGGGTTTGTAGCAATTTACAAGAAACTGACCGATTCCGTTTTAATCAGCTGTTTTAAATGAATATCCTTGGAATAATTATGGGAGACAGAGAACAGGCTGTTCAGTTTCCAGGATCGAAATTACGACGAAAGGAAAAGGACAGTCGTAATTCATCCGGCAGCTCGGCGGAGAACGTTTTTAGGTCGCGTAGTAAGCAGGAGGGGGTGTCTGGATGCTGCCGCATCGATCCGATACATCACGGGGGCATTTACATCCCCGCCGAGCTGCCCCCCTTCATCCCCCAGGATCCCCTTCGTCCCCCAGGACCCCCTCGATCCCTTTCCCTCTCGCAAGTCGTTCCACCGATCTTCCCTTTCTGTCCCGCGAACGGTCCCGGCCACCATCGAGGGTGGTTTTCTCCCGTGCGGACGCTTATGCCGCCACTTTCCCGGGGGCGCTTGCGCGGGCACCCCCTCTCCCCTCACCCCTCGCCCACGTCTTCTCCATCCACCCCCGCGCACACCAACCCCCGCAATTTTCAGCCAGAAACCCACCCCCTCGGTTTTCCGTCTTCCCTTCGCGCTGCCTCCGCCGACGATGCAACCGGCCATTGTCTACGCGTCAAATCTCGACTGGCTCGAACCGCTCGCCATGTTTCTTAACCCGTTGCGATCATTATGTAGTGGGGAGGATTGCAAATTGAATTTAGAGAGAGGAACGGCTGGTGACCACCCTAAAATCTGATTACGGAATTAAGTTCATCCGAATTTTTGCTGGAAATGTGGGAAAACTGGTAGATAAAATTTCATTGAATTTAATATGCATTATAATGATCAGTTTTGGACGTGATGATCATTTTTGGAAAGTGCTTTTGGGGTGGTTCGAGGCACTTGGGGTTTTGACCCTCGGTTCCAGGACGAGAATATTTTTAAGAATGATAGTGATGGGGCTAAGAGTAATATATTAAATGGGGAACCTTGTAAATTTCGTGTACTTTGAAATGTATTATTTTCTTTCGCATAAATACATAATGATACTTATGTGACCAATATTTTAGTGATACTATTATTGGTAAAAATACAGTCACAATCTTCAGGTCAGGCTACCATTGGGGGTGCAATCAACTTTTAAAGAATATATTTTATCATGCAAATTCAGGCCACTCTTGTAAAAAGGAAAACAAGAAGCAGTTTGGGAAAAAACATTAATGCACCCATGATAGAAAATAAAATATGAAACATTTAAAAATAGTAAACGCGTACACGTGCAAGAAACTTTGGGGACAACCTAACAGAATAAATTTGTAAAGAAAAATCTCCTAAAATATGTGTACAGACAGTTAACAAGTGAACTATCAATTTTTGTATAAGTCCAGATGAAAGAGAATGAAAAATCGTTGTTTTTCGAAAATGGCGAGGTTATTGGTGTTTAACAGACCTGTCGCGTGAGGACACACACGGCGAAACAATTAGAATGATTTTCTAAGACCAGCTCGAGTAAGATCCGCTTGTAATGATAACGTTGACGTTAAGCGTAATAAAGCAGCGGTAATTGCCGACGCAAAGTTATGGCTGCGCCTACTCATTAGCACCCCGCGAGGCTAGTGCCTTAATTAGTAAACCAAAGGAGGGCCTCGTA
>CM052124.1:2095718-2124670 GCA_028454245.1 Halictus quadricinctus
CTCCTGAAAAATGACTAACAGTAGACAAAGTCGATGCTTGGCTAGTAGATTGTGAAAATTGTAGTCAGACAGATCACTGAATTGAAATGTTCATTCAGGCTCTTATCCTCAAAAATTCTGCAGAGCTTGTCTGACCACAGTTGTCACAATCTACTAGACTCTAAGAGAGGCTCTCTCTCTCTCTCTCTCTCTCTCTCTCTCTCTCTCTCTCTAAGTATTTGCTGTCAAATACTTGTGTACTGTTACAGATTCTTCAGAATATTTTTTCTCATTCTTGAAATGTACTGTTTCACTTTTTTAAATTTTATTTCACGTTTCTGCTTACTGTAAACCAAAGTTCCAAAAACGGGTCGAATCCGATCGAGCTGAAATTTGGCAGCTAGGTTCATCTTGCATTAAAAACGTGTTCCCCAAAAAGATTTTTGGCGACTCGGAAAAATTTGTTTACAAAATGATGAACTAGCGTCATCCCCGTGTGTGCGTGTGTCACCGCAATTATTATAAAATTACGTCAACAGATTCGCCAGCTCCAGCAACCGTGGAAACACTTCTGAACGATGGTGTACGCGTTGCAGTTTCATTCAGAGAATAAGCTCGCGTCGGAGGAAGCCAGTCGGCTCGATTCAATCGGCTTATCGTCGATCGCGGCATTAACCAGGCAAACGATTTACGGGAAATTAAAGGAGCTCGGCTGTCGGAAAAATTTCCTTTCCCGGTTCTTAATTATCCCCCTGGCGGGATCGAGTGATTTAGATTCGCCGTCTAATCGGACCGACGAAGGAACGATAATTAATGCCGTTCCCCTGTGCGATTTGATAATGCTCGTGACGATGATGTGTTCATCGTGCGCCGAGGAAATTAAAATAAAAGAACATAGCGATCGCGCGAGCATGACGGCGATCAACGGGGAAAACTGGAAATTACGTATGCAACCAGTACCATAAGGCAGATAAAAAAAAAGAGTGCTCTCAATAAATATTTTCTCGACAATATTGCATATAATCGTGTTTAAAAAAATTTGTCTTCCCCATAAATTCAGTATAAATACCTTTCGGACAACCCTGTGGTGTTAATTAAATATTATACTCATCAAAACTGGACACACAGTCCGAGGCAAAAATCGTGGAAAAGCCCAAATCCATGAATACCATGCTGACTGTGGACAGGACATAGGAAGTGTCGGGAGGGTCCTTGATAAGGACGTTTAAAGCGTGGGAGGAGAATGCCAGGCCTCGTCGAGGGAAAAGTTCGTCGGTCAACCGCGAGATTTCCTCGTTTGCAGCGGCTCCTATTTTTTCCCATCTTCTTTTTCTTTTTTTTTTTTTTTTTCGTCGACGACTGTTGCCAGTACATACCTATCCTCGCGCGTACACGTACGTTCCGGCCGAGTTTACGGATAGATACATTTCCAGGCGACGCGTCTGGCAGCGAAGTTGCCCGGGAATTGCGGGAAAGGCGACGATGGCTGTTACTTGCCAGCAACTTTCCTTTTTTTTTTCTCTCTCTCTCCCCGAAACCGAAAAGACGACGAGCTCCGCGGCTCCGGGAAAACCGGCACGCCACTGTCATACGTGGAAAGCCAGCATGTTCTATTAATGCGCACGTGTGCGCTCCCATCTAGCCGCGATTTCGTCCTGTTTCCCGAGGACACGGTGCTGGCCTCTTTCTTCGACCTCCTCTTCGTCGTACGCTTTGACGTCTCAACATCGGAGCCGCAGACCTGTTCCCGAAATTTTTATTCCGTCGTTGGCGAACTTATTGTGAAGTGAAAGATTCAATCTTTAAATCCACGGTAGATTCATTCGCGGGAAAATTATTTGTTAGCTTTCAGAGACGATTCAATTCGTAGCGTTATGGACCAAAAAATCGTCTGCAGTTTTTCTCGTGTTATTTCATGCGAAATTTTTCTAGGAGAAAATTAATGGTGGATTGCGAAAGTAGAGGATTCCAGCTTTAAGATGAGTCTAAGTTTATTGTCGTGCGACCATTTTTTACGAAATTATCGCAGTTTGAAGGTAGGCAATTTTTGAGCATTTCACAGTAGAAACGGAATGTCGTAGTCAGACACATTGGCCGCTCAGTAAACTTGGAAAATCAACTTTTTGGGAAACGGGGGCTTGTTCAATAAATTTTCTACTCTCAAATAATCCTTTTCTGTGCAACCACCACTTCTTGATTACGTCTGTACATTATTCAACACCACTATTTTATAAATTAAATGATCCCGAAATATACATCTACTTGAGGAAGGAAAATGACTTCATTTGCAGATGCACATGCAAAATGGCCCATAAATTATAATACAAGTCCACAGTTAACAGTAACCTACTTAATAAGTCTTCTGAAAAGATGCTACCAATAAAGATAAAAATCCATGAGCATGGTGGTCAAAGAAACTTAATCTTAATAATTATCTTGCAACAGCGTATGAAACTTCTGAAGCAGCATTACAAAATTAATGATATCAATTAATTTCGAATTTTAGATTCGGTGGAACCAGGATACCCATTCGAACGACTGAAAAAAATATATTAACATTCAACAGACATCCCGCTCATCGTTTACGATCGGCTCATTCTAAGGCGGACGGTGCAAGGCAGTTGTTAATGGAACTTAACAGCCGTTGCATCGATGAGTTACGACAATGCCATATTCCACGGTCGAAAAAGAACAACGTCGGAAAGCGGAAACGAAAATCGCGGCGTGGAAAAGCAGCACGTGTGTCTGAAGATCTTCCTGCAATACTAAGCTCCTCGAACATGTTCCAAACCTGTTCACGATAAAATCATGAAATTAGAAATTCATTATAGAGAGTTCTTTGTTAGCACTGAATAATAATCGCACATCCTCACACGGGCATAACTATCGAACTATAGATCTCCTACGATTAAAACTTGGATTTTCCATATTTTCTCGCCAAAATCGACAGGATTACATAAAAAGAAGTAAAAAATTTCTGGCTTCCTGAAGCAAAGTTTAGCCCTTTTCTATACAGTATGTTTGCTGTTGCCACGGTCCAAAACATCTTGATCAGTACGAACGGCACCTATTAATAACACCTCAATCAGACTATAAAAGTGACTGAATATTTTACTTTTACAAGGTCCTAATAACACGACTCAGCGTTTTGTTGTCGAGTGGAAAAAGTTCAATCGTATTCCCGTTTTTAATTGGCATCGTTATTTCCACGCAGAATAGTTCAGTTATCTAGGGTTATAATATTCATGCAGGTGGGCGGGTATTAGGCTTCTCAAGTATCAATTACGAATTCGCGGTCGCGTAAAATTGCTGCGAAAAACTGCGCGGTAAAAAACAATGTATTCTGACGAAAGCAGGTTGCTCGTAATTTCATTTCGTGCCCCTTATCTTCGATGAGTTCGCTGCGATCTCTACTGACCGTGACGCTGAACAGACGCGTGCCATTACTGGAACCAGTCCCGATCCGAACCCGATTTTGCGGTTTCCGGAAATCACCTCCTGGAAGACGATTAGGCTCTTTCTCGAAAAAATTCTCTTCTCCGTTGACCCTCGCGCTCTATTCTCATATTATTAAAACCGTTAGCACCGAAGCAATACTTTTTAAAATTCTTCTATTAATTAAATGAGGCGCTTAGTGTGGCACCAACCCCTCATAAAATGTTTATTTCATTGTATATTTTTATATTCTTCAGTTCCGTTCTTTGACTATAAAATGCGATTTTTACTTCGCATTAATTAATAGAAAAATTGAATGATCAAAGGGTTGGCATTCCTCGGCCAAAGAAATACGAAGGGTGGCGACATTCGAAAGGAGGGTTGAACGACGTTGAGGGTTGAATTCTGGTTTAAAGGCTTACCATTGGCTGCCAAGAACCCTATCACTTTGCATACGACTCGCGCATGAGCGTACAGAACCCCTTCGGAGGGTGGATTTCACCCTTCCGGATTGTAAAAAAGTGTACTCTAAAGATGAAGGCTGTCAGTTTCATTCAAAATGGCGGTGAGGAGACTCTGCGATCTTTATAAATTCTTGTGAAATAAATTTTTCCTCTATCACTTTTTAACAATACACCCTTAATTACAATTGCTCTTACGGTTGCTAGAATATGATTTACCCTTCTCACTTTATTTTTTAATGTGACAAAGTTGCTGAAACTCTTTATTATTATGATACCAAAAATTCTCCGATTCCCTCAAGATTATATTCCTTAAATTATAAAATGACTCGAATTATTTTTAACACAGTCCAAACATCCCCTCGTCAAGCCAAATTTCTCTGTCTGTTAGTTGTTCCGCCAAATATCGGAAGAATAATAAATTTACCGCGCATGGTTCGCGTCCAGGATAAAATATAAGGGAGCATACAGCCCCGGAATAATTCCTCAAGGCCGCTGCTTAGGGGTAACATTCGACTCTATTTCCCCGGGTCCGGAGTAGTATCCCGCGTCCGAGCGGCGTTAATTCCATGCGGCGCTTGATTGCCTTTGCCATTGTTGCCATAGTTACCATGCGAGAGAAAGCTACGACCGTGTCGGGGAGAATAGCGGGGGTGGGAGCGCGGAGGGGGTGAGGGCGAGAGCCGACGGGTGGTTAATGAAGCCAAATCCGTTTACGATGAATGCTGCGGGAGAAAGAAAGGGACGCCGGGTTCGTTAGACGGCCCCGCGTCCCGACGTCGTCGACGTCGACGACGACGACGACGACGACGACGTTTCTCTTCCCGAGGAAAATGTTTGCTTAAAGATTTTCTCGAATCTCAACCGCCCCGGCTCTAACGAAATTTATGACCGTTCCGATGTGTTTGCTCGGTTGACAATCGATCGTTGCTTAATTCAACAAGTTCTTCCTTTATACACCGTACCGGACACCCCCTCAAAATTATTTCTGCACTTATTTACTCGTGCACCCCTGCACATCTTGTCAATCGAACCACTCGTACATTGATGGGTAGACTGCGAATGATAAAAATGACTGCACGAAATTAGGAGCATTCCAGAATATACTTTCGGATGTCACTGAAATTATTCAACAAACAAAACGTAAAATTGAAGTTGAGAGATCCGGGAGTTTAGGGAAAAAGAAAGGGGTGGAAATAAAGGGATGAAAAAGCAGGAGATGACACATAAAATGAGAAACGATTTCAAATAAATTCCAAACGACGAAATAGTCTAAAGAAAAATGATTTGCAGCCAAATATATTAGCTTTCGAAACGGAGAAAGAAACGAGTATAAAGAATAATAAAAGTTCCAGGGAGAAATGCAAAATTGTGCAGCAGTTTTCAATGTTTCCCAGCTTCCGAGCGGCGAGGGATCAATCCACCCCCACGGAGGCCTTACGGGGGTAAGTTCGCCGATCTGAAGAATCGGTGTAGGGGGTGGTTTCGGTAACCGGAAGATCGCGTGCAGCCGAATCTCCGGTAATTTTGCTCTCGGTTCCGAATCCGGCCACGCGCCGCGCCGTCCCGGAGTTAGCCGCGATAAATTATCATTAGCACGACACCGTGTAATGATCACTATTATTCCCGGCATTTTAAAATGATTATCGTTATCCGCGCGGATCTCCGCGGAGGGGCGTCTCCTGCGAGACTCGTTAAGATACAGAAAGCGAGCGAATAAGAGAACGAACGGCCGCAACAGTTCGAGCTTAGGTTAGTATAGCTGATCTCGCCGGCGCGCCGGTTCCTTTATCTTTAGTGGGCACTTTTAACAAGTATCAGACGTGTACCCTACCACACTTAAACAGCCCTGTGTACGCGGAAACGCAAGATAAAACGGGCCAGCAGCAGGATACACGAGTAATTATCGTGTCCTGTCGCGCCTAATCGCGTTCGCCACCATAAATCCGCGCCGTTTACGCGGTTTCTGGGAACGATACCCCCCCACCCCCCGTCCAGAGACAGCAACGATCTTCCGCGATCCTCTCCGTCTAGCAACAATCGCGAATTTTTGTGCGAAAATATTTTCATGGAGTATTAAGCGAAGTTTACTTCGCCGTTTTATATAAGAGGAGGGTTTGAGAATTTTTCTTTTAAGCGCACTGATTAATAGATTTTTATGAAAGTTTGTTGCGTTGGTTCGGTACGGTTGGAATCGTGTTCGTGAATTTTTATAACGCGTTATCTGCGAGATTAGAAGAGTTATTTACCAAGGAAGTGGACTGAAAGTTCCTTCAGCCTGCGAAGAGATTAATCTTAATGTTTTCTTTCTTCTTCATTATGGTTTGGGCATTCTGTGGTAATTAGCTTGCGGTTTAATATATGTACGCTTTTCATGCACGAGTTTACTGTACGACTTAATTTTTATAACTTTAGCGCAGGAATTTAGAAGAATTTTCAAGAAATTATAACTACCACAATTTTAAACATTTCGACGTCAAAAAATTCTATTGTATAGTCCAAATAACAGAAAACATGTCTGCAAAACCTCAATTTAAAACAGTTGAAAAAATCTTGATGTACAAATTTTTTGTGCGATTTGATATACATACCTTTATCATACGAATTTAGAAGAATTTTCGAAAAACTATAACTCCCACAATTTTAATTATTTCTCCCTCAAAAAATTCTATTGTATAGTCTAAATGGCAGAAAATACATATGCAAAATTTCAATTTGAGGCAGTCATTCGATTTCTTTAAAAAAAATTTTTAACAAGGCCTGTGCTCACCCCGTTAATTCAAGTGCTCTCGACAAAAGAGAAACAAAACCGTTGTTCGTTCATACAAAGAAGAGCACGGTGTTTCTACAGCCACCAGGAACAATACAGTATCGATCCCCGGGTATTTTGCCTCTTGATATATCGCTGTGTTTTATGGCTAACACTTTTCCACCCGCGGATCCACGGGTATATCGTTTTCCAGACGCGCTCGAGGCTCGTCTCAATCAGAGAGAGGGACTCGCCACCGCCCGTGGTGTGATTGGTGGTAGCGATAGATCATTTTTTAAGTCCTGTTGCCTGCTCCCTCCCGATAAGGGCGCGGCAACCACCCCCGGGACCCGCTCCCTTTTTCTCTCACTCTCACTCTCACTCTCTCTCTCTCTCTCTCTTTTATTCTAACTTCGTTCCCGATCCGAGGGACGGGCTCGAAGTTTAAACACACGTCATTGGCCGTCGGAACAACCCCTGCTCGTTTTGCATACCGGCGGCGCATGTGCGCGCAACCCTTTCCTAGAAAAGGGTGGCCCTTCAAGTTCCTACCCTTTCCGGTTTAAAATGCCCCGCTGCTTTTTTATTGGCTCGCGATCCCTTCGGATCGGCGAGCTGCTTTCATTGGCTGGGGCTCCCGAGGGAATTTCTTCGTGGGATAATCGTTTGGCATGGGATGAATTAAAAAAATTATGTCCTTTTTTGGATACGAAATTTCGTTTCGGTTCAATATGGATTGACACATTACTTTCGATGTGATAAAATGATTCGAAGAAGATATAAAATAATGAAAAATCCGAATAAAATATTCGATTAAAAAGAATTTTGCTCGAACGATCATTTTCTGATTAAGGGTGAATATGTATTTGGAACGATTAGTATAATAACTCTGACAGCCAGGCCGCCCGTTGTTACCGGGTCCGTTTAATTTCACAGAACTCTCACGAACGCGTTAGCCGAGACGTTACGCTCAAGAAATAATCATTCTCGCGTCTACGGGGCGGGGGTGTACGGGGGTGGCTGGCATTGGGGGTTGCAGGAGAAGCACAGGAGGATTGGAAGAAAGAACGTAGCCGAGGAAACGAGCCAGTAGGGTCAAAGACGCGGGAGAAGGGTGGAAAACCGTCGGATCTCGTGGTCCAGGGGAGGGGGTAGGGTTTTCCACCCCTATTCCACCCAAGCGCAGGGGTGGGGGGTTTCGTGTGGCAATCAATGCCGTTGAATTAACGCCTGGCTGCCCGTTTGCGGGAAAAGTAAGATTAAAAGAACCAAGAAATGGACGCCCCCGAGCACCCTGCTCTAGCTTGGTCTGCGTTCCTCGGGGTGGGGGATCGAGCCGAGGGAATTGCCAGGGGGTGGGTGGCGGCGGGGGGTGGTACAATACACGGAATGTCTATAACAACGGGAGAAGCCGCGCTCCCGTTTCATCGCTTGCTTAATCTTCCGGCTGGCACGTAGTTACGTCAGTTTCTGTCACATACAAAGTGACCCGGTTAGAGGCGATACTATCGGATGTTCATCGATCGTTCGAATGAGTAATAACTGCCCCAGCCTCTGACCTCGATCGATTCCTCGACGCTTCCGGTTCGACGTGAACCACCCCCCGAACAGCCCCTGATCGGTGGATAATTAAAAGCTTTTCTGAAAAAAAGAAGCAATTTGTTTCTGAACCGATTTTGTAACGGGTCACTCAATTCGATCGATAATGAGGAATCAAGTAGAAGTTCTATAAAACACAATAAAATATGCAAGCTTGTCCTACGCGCTAATATTATACTAGAATAATTTTATTTGGAGACTGCGTATTTTTCTGGAAAATATTATCTACATTATTTTTAAGGAAGCTACGTAGACAATTTTTGTTCTGAATAATAGTAAAGACCTGGGGAATAATGGAACGGTATATTTAAATTCCTCATTTAACTGTGTTGCATTTGATAAATTAATTTTTGTCTATTAATGGCGATTTAATTCTGTATTTTACATTTTTGTGAAAGCAGAGAGGCATAAATAATTGTCGGTCTATAGTGGAATCAAGGAGAGGGTTCTGAAGGGTTGCCAGATTTTTCCGGAAGGTTCTGAAGGGCACAGATGGTTCACGAGAGGAAGCGAACACCTCGCTCGGTGCGATGAGGGAAGGATCTCCTAGTAATGGTTCGAGTCCGAGGTTTCTGTTCGATGCAAACGATCGAGATAAATGGTCCAAAGGGTGTGGACCACGTTGGACGAGAAAGAGAATCCTCGGGTTTCGAGGCAGAGACAAAGAGAGGGGATGCTCCGTGCCGGAGAAACGAGGGATCGAGCGCGGGGGTCGATCTATAATAAAGCTCGCGCGTTATCTCGACCGGGTAGCGTGAACGAAGGCCAGGACCTCGTAAAAAGGGGAGGGAGGATGCTGCTTAAGAACGGATTACGAGAATGAAATCGGTCGGCGAACGCTTAACCCTCGACGGAATCGCTCGATCCCGGCGCGCTTTTATCTCTGACCGGTCAACTATTTTGATTAGGCCAGTATCGGAGTCGAAACTTCGGCTTACTCGACGCCAATCCTCACCCGCACCTCCCCTTCAAACAAATTCCGTGAAACACATTTTTGCTGGTAGAAACTTCCTGATAATTTGACGATTATTATTTAAACGCAATTTTTAAAACTTTTCTTATTCTTCCAAAGTGTCTTTGCTGTTTTAGTAACGATCAGAAGACCTAAAACGATTTATTTTCAATGACCCTTTCAGAAAACATTTTTGAAGAATAAAATTTTGAATTTTAGAGTAATGTATAATAGAACTAAAATTCTGATGTTTCCACGAACCGATCTTGCAAAAATTTCGGCCCCGAATAAATTATTATTTTCGAACTTTCAAAATTCGAGAGCAACATCATTGAATAATACGGTATTTAATGCGATTTTTTCCCCCAGGATCAGGCGAGCCCCTATGCTTGAGATAAATTTGAATTTCCCCGCCGAGTGATTTGTTGGATCATGCTCTCGTGAATAGGTCCCGTTTGAAAGGTAAAGAGTTCTAACACCTGACGTTCCGTCTCGACCCAGAATCAACCATCTACCTGTTACCCGAGTCAGCGGCCGTGAAACGCATTGTAATTCATAAGGGGGGGGGGGCGGCCTAACCCTTTATGCTAATGACCACGGCAAAAGGGGGTGAGCGTCGCGCAAGGGTGATTTTTATCGGCCACTTTAAAGCCCATTTGCCTAATGAGCCGCGATACAGGCCCGCTTATAAAGCCAACGGAGAGCACGTGAACCGTGCACGGTCCCTCTTAGCGTGAAGGAACTATCAGAAAATTAACTCGTTACGTTCGACGCTTGCGTTTCCACCTGTTCCCCTTCTGGAAACTGTTCACTGAGACCGCCGGTTAGGGTACGAAATCATTTCTATCAATTCTGAATGCTTTGACAATTTTCAGAAAATATACACACAGTGCTTAAACTTAATTTTATTATTTGGAACTGTCACAGCTTTCCCCCTTGATATATTCTGCAATTTTTTAGCAAGATATTTCAAATCTATTCACTAAATAATTTATTACGAAAATGTTCACGGATTGTCTTTCGGCGATTTTTAAATACAAATTTTGGATGCATTCTATTTTCTAGGTTGTTCGACTCTCCTAGCATGACTTATTTAAGAGATTAATTAGGATCTGTAACATAAATTAAATTTAGGATATGAAAATGATGCAATCTATCTTTCCTGCCAGTCAGGGAAATGATTTGATCTATTACGAACCGCATAGTGGTGGAAATTATTTATTGCGAACCACACACACACACACACACGGTGTGCACATAATAAAATGATTTAATCCATTACGAACCACGCGGTTAGGAAAATGATTTAACCATGACTTACTCGCGAGGACCGGGCTTCCGGTTTCGATGAAATATTGATTCCCAGCGGATTAGCGCATTCATTTTACCGTCTATTGTATTTTTTCTTTCTTTTTTTTTTCGTGTAGACGGTTCCCTAGGTTGTCCACGGCCTCCAGCTATTGTACTGAATTACCAATTGGCAACAACTGCGTTCAATCGTTCGGAATAATGATGACCGGGGCCCGGGAAAAGGGTCAGCACGTACGAGTCATTCGTCACGACGCCGAAGAAAATAATTCATTTCCTGCCTTTTTCACGGTGACCGCTGCCCGCCACGACCACGTCGATCGAATTAACACACGATGTCGATTTGTTTTCGAATCTCCCGCCATTGCCCATCGAGCAGTCTCTCCATTCTAATAATTTTTCAATCTTCGAAAACCGGCTCAGAACGGCTCTCGCAATCCTTAGCTCATTTTCAACCATGCCCCTTCATAGAAGAGAAAAGAAAATTAAGCTCTACGTGGTTACTGTTTCCTATAATTAACACAACATTTTTCTATTTTGCTCCATCGTCCGCAGTTTAATCCTAAAATTCCTAAAATTTTTACTCTGCATTAAGATTATTTGAAATTCTGATAATTACTACAGAAAATGTTGTGTTGCGTACAGATCCTCGGTTTGATAATGCAAAATTTTTATTTTGCATACAGATGCTCGGTTCCCAGGGCGATTCCCACAGCGGAGGAGACCGATCCGCCATGTTCGTCCGGCAAAAGGAGAAAATCCTTAAGCCCCCGGATAGCTCGGTGATCGCGACACGAGCCTAAATCGCGCGATCAATGGCTCCGGAAGGGAGGTGTCGTAATGGTCGCTAACAGGCCGGGTAATTCCGCATTGCTTAATAATCTGGACGGGCCATTAGGCGTATCTCGCGGGCGCAGATGCATGTGGGGAACCGGCGTTAGGGGTGGGATCCGTCATAAAGGTCGCAACCCCCGGAGTTAACTCGAGTTCGAGCGATCTCTCGGCGTCGAACGAGGAGGTTTCTTTTAATTAAACCACCCCCGACCATCCCTTCTCCGGTTCCCTCTTCGCCCACCCTACAGTTTCCACCGAAAACGGGACTCTCTTACAGGACATAACAGCCGACAGGCTCGCGTTATCAGCGTTCGCCAGCAGTCCGACCACCCCCTCTTTTTCGCTCCCCTTCTTAAACCCCCCCCCCCCCACCACCACGCCGCTGATCCTGATCCCTTAGCTCTCGTCGAAACTCTGACAACGCTGCCTGTCAATGCTGTTGGCGGACCGAGGCCTTGCCAGGGAGCTTCTTCCACTTTACATAGGGTAGTTTGTGGTTCAACCCCTTGCAATTTCTTATTCAATTCTGCCCCGCACCCCCTCAAGGTTAACCTAACCAGGATCTAACTATCTTGTCCTCTGAAGGTAAGCAGTAAGTGTTGATATAGTCATGCTATATATAAAATATGCTATTTTCTAAATATTTTAAATGGGGATTTACAAAGTTAATTGGATCCTTACCCTATTGATTATTTTCCAATTTTTATCATTTGGCATCGGGGGTCAAAGGAGGCAGTAGAAATAAGGGATGATAATATATTTTAATATAATATAGACCACAATAACAATGACTATGTGTGTTTAGATCCCAGAAACTTCCACTCCCATTTATGCAATAGTTATTTCATAGAAAATTCTCAAGAATCACTGTCGTTACAGGAGAAGGCCCCCTTAAAGTAAAAAGTGAATTAAAATAACAGTTGGTAACAGAATCATGCAATAATTCGAAGTATTAACCAAGTTCTCAATGAGTCGGACGGATTGATCAAGCGAATATTTTCGCGAACAAGCGCGAGTAGTGTGTTGTGGCATGAGGGACGATCGGAAAAGCAGTAAAATCGTCGACGGGAGGAATTCGACACCAGGGAGTTTGTTCCGTGAGAACCGGCCATCGTTTCGGTTATTACAGTTCGGTTGGCTCGTTCGGCGTCGCAGAAGCTTCCGGTGTTTCTTCGGGAATCCGTAATGGCCGTTCGGCCGCGCCGCAAACAATACAGAAATTATGTTCACGAGAGTTTCGCCGGGAGTTTCGCAATCTTGGGGCGCCCCCCCGTCGCAGTTTCATCGCTGGGCTCTCGCCGTTTATTCAGGACGCATGACGAGCTTTACACCGCCACGTATTTCTATTGGGGCCTGCGAGAATATACGGCGAGCGGTGGCTTCCCTCTCGAACTTTCTCGATTTAGTGGATGATTTGCGAGGATCGCGCCGCCCACGCCGTTTCTTCGCGGAGTTTACTCGCGGCCGCGCCGCCCTCGCGGAATTATGCGATTTTGCATTTCCGTCGGGAACTTTTCCACCCGGTTCGCGTATAACTGACGCGGACAGTTTCCGGTTTATTGCCGGACCACGGTAATAAAGCTTCCGGGACGAGCAGCTTTCTTCGCGAACTTCGCTTGGAAATGTCCTTGGACCAGACTCGTTTTTACAGCGGACGGCTTTCGCGTTATTTACTCGCGGTTCAACGGGACTGCGGATTTTTATGCAAAACAAACTATTGATTCTACTGCTGCATTGCTACCCTTCTTATTTATTCCAATTTTAATTCATTCCGGTCTCGTGGCACTCTTGTTGCAATTAATTCTTATTTAAATTCATTCTAATATTGCACTGCTGTACTTTTACGATTCGTTCTGGTTTTAATTGAACGCAGTCCTCCACTACTTTTTTTTTTTAATTAATTCCAATTTGAATCCCCTCTTTTTCCACCCTTGTAAACCCTTGTAATCCACCCCCGCAGTCGATAAATTCCCCGGCACGGCAGCAATAAAAAAACAAGCTCGCCAGTCGCCGTCAGCGTCTCGGGGAATTGAAATTAAAATGAAACCCGATCATTCCGTCGCGGTTCTTCAGATTCAAGGTCCCGGCATGCATCGAGCAATTTCAGGTTTATCGCGTCGTTCGCCGACAATTCCGCAGTTGCTCGTTACGGTCCAGGATATCGCGAGGAAATAAAAAAAGGAAAGAAAAAAGAAAGGACAGAAAAGAGGATGGAGGCACACGTCGAGGCATAGATGAGGGAAGAAGTTACGGGTGTCACGTTGGACGATCGTAACATCCGCCGCGGACAGGTGCCCGGCCGCCATTGTCCTTCGCTATCCCCCGGCAAAATTACTTATAATATCTGTCAGCGAACAGACACGGCCCGGTAGCGCTGTTACCGTCGCGCTACAATCCCTCGGAGAAATGCCCTCTTTATTATCTATCAGAAGCAATCTACCGAACACTTTCCTCCGTTCCACCCCCCCCCCCCCCCACCCCCCCTCCAACAACCCCGGATGCTCGTCGTCCTTCGGCAAGTTCGCACGATGTCGCTCCAGGCTTACCAGACTAATTTCCCGACACGCTTCTTTGCTGCCTTGAACTCGGCGCATGGTGATAATCACTGGTTCACTCGGTTTTAACATCCAATTCTCAGGTTAGGGGATATTAATATAGTTCACTATTTTATTAGAGAGCCTTCTGGAGGTTTCTTGTGGAGATTATGTAGGTCTATTTCTTGCTTTGATGTTTATTGTTGGTTCTTGCAAGCATTTAATATTTTTTGGTATTTTTTAGAGAAGGTGCACTCTGAAGGCCACTATTGCTAGCCCTACCTGGTCCTAAGTCTAGCTTTTATATATATTTTCATGAATGAAGAAATAAGGCTCGATTTTTGTAAGCATTTTGTTGGTTGCTGAAGAGAAGATGGACTCTGGAGACCACTATTGCTAGCCCTATCTGACCGAATTCCTAGATTTAATATTTATATTTGTGATTGAATAACTAAGACTTTATTCTGGCAAGTATGTAATATTCCATTAATCGTTGAATTGAAGAAGCACTCTGGAGGCCACTATTGCTAGCCCTACCTGGTCCTAACTGTAGATTTAACATATATTTTTATGACTGAATAAACAAGGCTCGATTTTTGTAAGCATTTTGTTGGTTGCTAAAGAGAAGATGGACTCTGGAGACCACTATTGCTAGCCCAATCTGACCTAATCCCTAGATTTAATATTTATCTTTGTGATTGAATAACTAAGGCTTTATTCTGGCAAGTATTTAATATTCCATTAATCGTCGAATTGAAGAAGCACTCTGGAGGCCACTATTGCTAGCCCTACCTAGTCCTAACTGTAGATTTAACATATATTTTTATGACTGAATAAACAAGGCTCGATTTTTGTAAGCCTTTTGTTGGTTGTTGAGGAGATGATGGACTCTGGAGACCACAATTGCTAGCCCTACCTTCTTCCAATGACAGAATGAACAATTCCCAAAAATCCAACACACCGAAGCACCAATTCCAACGAACTTGAACCACCAACACACCTAACCCAAAACACCTGCAATCTCCTATTCACCGGTGCAAGCCTCTAACCCATACAGCCTTCGTTAAAGACACAATCAATCCTTTCGTCCGACACGAAAGGCGACTGGCGTACAATTCGGTAACGAATCGGTAGTCTCGGAAGGAGCCAGCGTTAATTCAGTAGCTGAAGACCAGTCGATTCACCTGAGTCGACTCACGGATCACCGGTTCCGGCGGTCCGTTGGAATAAACAATTGTTAGTCGCACAACAAACGGCTTCGGCTGTCCATCCTCCGGCTAATTGATCCGTTTGACGACGCTCGCCGGGCCAGAATTCAATGGTCGAAAACAGAATAAAAAACAATTCCCAAAAAAAGAAGAAGAGGACTCAGAGAAGCTTCTCTATGGGTGGAAACGTTTTCTATGGGAGGTGGGAAAGGCCGATTCACAGAAGACGCCCAGAGAAATTTGAACGCACGATCGAAGAGCGTGATTCGGTTGACGGGTTTTCAGGTTCCGGCTGGAAACGCCTCGGCGCAGAAACCGGCCGGCTAATTTAGACCGACTGTTCCGTGAAATTACCGGGCCTCGCCGGGTAATGAGAGGGTGGGCGGGGAGGGTATCCAACCCTTGGACACTGGCCGGCTAATCACCGGGGCTCGTTAGCGAATTGAATGCGCCGGGAATCGTATCCGATCGGATCCGCGCCGGACACGGAAAGTCAAAGAGCTGCTTTCCACCGAGGACAGAGCACCTACACCGGCAACAGAAAAAATTTTTCTACAGACCTCTGCACCACCGTCCTCTTAGCACCCACCGGGCTCTGCTCTTTGATGCTGGACAATTGCGGGAAAATTGGAAAATTGCCCGAGCGAATTCGAGTCGAGCCTGTGATGCAGCGATGCAAGTAGAGGTTGATGCTAGATTCAGCTGGTGGGCGGAATCCATTGGGATTGGTCATTTTGTATCTTGGATTTTTGGGAAGCAGTCATTTTGGGCGGGCAGTTCCAGGCGATTTTTAAAAAAATATTAAGTTATAGGGGTCTATAAATACCACAGTTAACATGAAAGCAATGGCTAGGGCTAGCAGTAGTGACAGCTAGGGCTAGCAGTAGTGAAAGCTAGGGCTAACAGTAGTGAAAGCTAGGGCTAACAGTAGTGACAGCTAGGGCTAGCAATAGTGACAGCTAGGACTAGCAATAGGGGTCTATAAACACCACAGTTAAGATGAAAGCAATGGCTAGGGCTAGCAGTAGTGACAGCTAGGGCTAGCAGTAGTGAAAGCTAGGGCTAACAGTAGTGACAGCTAGGGCTAGCAGTAGTGACAGCTAGGGCTAGCAATAGTGACAGCTAGGGCTAGCAATAGGAGTCTATAAACACCACAGTTAAGATGAAAGCAATGGCTAGGGCTAGCAGTAGTGACAGCTAGGGCTAGCAATGGGGGTCCATAACCACCACAGTTAAGACAAAAACAATGGCTTCAAATGGAATGAGAGTATAATACTAACTATCTTTAATTGAAGGAGGACTCACTAGCTAAGACTAACAATAGTGCCACCTAGGGCTACCAGTAGTGCCAGCTAGGGCTAGCAACAGGGGTCCACAACCAGCACAGTTAACAACCAATAGCTGCAAATGGAATGATCGTACAATAACCACTGTCTTTGACTGAAAGAGGTCTCACCAGCTAGGGCTAGCAATGTCGCCAGCTAGCAATAGAGGTCTGTAGACATTATCTGTACATCAGTGACTGGACTGAAAAAACAATCAGAGAACTCAACTAAGGTGGCCCAGCACCACCTCGTGTAAGCTAAATCAATTTAGCGAAAGTTCTGTCGAAACAAATCGTACATACGTGCAACTAAGAGACGGAGGAGGGTGTCAGATGTAAAAGATTCCAGACGATCGATGGAAAAGGGAAACTGTCGGATCGAGCCCTTGCGATGCGAGGATTGCCGGCGACTTAATGGACACCCTATATTTGCTCATTAACGGACCCTCTGTCGCGAATCCCGAGCACTTCCACAAACTCTCGACGGAGGCAGAGGAGGGAAGAGAAGTAGAAGGAGTAGGAGGAGGAGGAGAAGAAGGTGGTGGTGGAGGACGCACAAAAGAACGGGCAGACGCGCGGCTCCGAGGGAGAAATCGAAGGATGAAGGAAGTAACGGAGGCGGGGAAAGGGTGGCAGAGGAGGGACGAGGTCCCTCATTACGAGTTTTGCGAGAGGAAAAGCGATATGCCGCGCCTCCAGACGAGAGAAGTACACTTTCGTTCGATGGATGGACCCCGGGATACGCTACCGGATGAAGATCCTCCGAGTCCCTTGTCTTCTTTTCTTCTTCTTGGAACGTTCGATCGGCTCGCTGTCTGCATTCGGCGCCTGGAACAGTCAATCAATAGTCGCAACATTAAAATAATTTACTTGCCTAACTAAAGATTCAAAGGGATCCAAAAATATTCTCAAGTATTTCGTGTGACATAGAACGTTTGATACGAAAAATTGTGTTGCACCCCTTTTCAAGGGTTTGACTACGAAATAAAAATTAATAAAAAAAAACAAAACAAATAGGAGTAGTAAAAAGAAAGTAATGGAAGAATATAAACGACAGCAAGATATTGTAATAATTAAAGCGTCGGAGGGAGGCAAAATGGCGCCACATCGAGCAGAAAATGACTGAAAAGATTCCACACTGCGGAAACTCACGGAAGAATCAATGTGTAGCATGGAAAAAGCGCAGGCTGTCGCGGTATTCGTCGAGAATCCAATTAGAGACGCTGCCAGACAGCGGAGATGGTTAATAAGTGTCCGAAAGGGAAAGGTTAACGAGTGGTAAACGAGACGAAAGAATTTTCTGCCGCGCGAGGATCCAGGAATTTTTCCCGTTCGCGTAATTCGTTCTTCTGCATCGGTAATTAATAGAGAGCACGGTGACGAACCGTTCACGGGAATGAATAATTCACTGATCGATTCAGTACCAGCGGCACGGTTGGCACAGAGCGGCATTGTTTCCTGTCGATTCCCACGTTACGTAAAATACGGTGAATTTAATGATGAGAAAGGAGATAAATCCGACGCTGAAAAATTTTGTTACTCTCCATCGATATACCTCTCTTTCTTCGACTGTGAGTCCCCGTCTCGGTTATGGTCGTTGTCGCCGGTTAGAATCGGGAAAACAATCGTTCACGGCGCGCGGGTCGCAATTTATAGAATTCGCGGTACACTTATTCCGGCCGTTGAAACGTGTTGTCGAAGGCGGATTATATTTCTAATTGCCCGCGGCGACTGTTCAATTAAGGACCTCGCGTTTTTGTCCCGTCATTTCAGAATCAAGTCCCGGGGAGAGAGAGAGCTTCCCCGCTAATTAAAGGATATATGTGATTCTGTTAATCGTCGGTGATTTTTTTAAAGGAGCACTGGAAATTATTTCTGCTGTTAAGCCGGTTTCCCTTCGGCCTCTTTAAGCGTGTTCTTAAATAGTGTGGTATTTCGTCGAAGAATCGTGTGCGATTTCAAGCGCGGAAATTACCCTTAGAATATAATTTTTACAAAATTTTTGTGATTGCAGTTGTTAAGATAATAGCCGGCTAATGATTTGCAGCGTTGAAACTATCCTTCGAGGAATATGTACTCCCCCGGTGGGAGGGGAACGGGGATTTTTATATCGCTGGATCGATGATACGGGAGTTAAATGCGATCGCGAACCCTGGAATTACCCTTCGAACACGTTCCCACGAAATTTGTTAAATTACGGTTCGTTAAGTGTGGGCTGGCGAACGCCATTTTAGGCGTGGACACGTTTCGTCTACAAAACAAATAGAATCTCAAACGTCTGTCCAAACGTTGACAATTTTTTCCAAAAAATCTGTTTCACCGTTTCTATGCTACTGCAATGTTCGCTATTAAACCTTAAATAAAACAATTTGTAAAAATCGTACATCAAGTTCAGAATTTGTAACATTACGGACCAAAAAATGCATAATTACTCCACTAGAAAATTCCTGACAATTTTTAAACCGAGTCCAAGTGTTCTGTGGTATAATTTTTTTAAACAAAATTATTGTTTCCACAATGTCTCAAGAATGAAGCATTCATTGTGGAATACTTTTCGGATCCCTTGTAGCGTTCGCCAATATTTTCGACGTTTAAGAGCTCCGAGTTCTAAAAACTCGTTACAATTATCTACAAACTCTAAATAAATACAGCCCACTTATACCGACAAAACAATCGAGAACCACCGACCTTTGTCGTTTTATAGCCGGACTATTATCTCCGCGAGCGCAATAACTCTTTCTTTTCCCTTGAAACAGAGGTCAGAACCGGCGTTTCTCCCATTGTCCGAGACCGGGCACGAGAGATAATGGCCGTTCCCCGAAGCCAGGCTCTTTCAGATCATTGTCATTCATTCGAGGCGGCGGCGAAAAGTGCTTCCTCGCGTATCGGGGAAGCGCGAAAAACCGGCGATCGTTCCTTGAATCTCGTTACCGGTTCCCCGGGCGAAACGTGCGAACGATTAAATACGACGCGAGCGTATATATCGTTGCTGGCGCTCGTTTCTTCGACGGTGCCGATCGCAGAAGAGAATCGGCCTACTCGGTTTCCTCTTTAGTTTTTCTCGAACGTTTTTATCCGTCGCCTCTCGCCGATCGAGAAGAGTCGCATTAGCCGGCAATTAATATACAGACCGTGATTTCCAGCCGCTACTTAGAGGCCAGTCCGCATTAGATTTCATAACGGCGCGCGTCGATTAAATCGAGATCTATCGATCTCTCTTTCGCGAACCGGTCGATCGGTCCCGACGTCATTGTTCCCTTCGTGGAATTATTATCGCCCAGGGTAATATCGTTTTTAGCGAATTCGCGGCCGGATCGGCACGCTCGTTAAGAAAACGAAGAAATCGACGGGAACTGCAGAAACGGACCGACCAGAGAGAGAGATGGAGAGAGAGAGAGATCGCTCGCATTTCTCCTCGTACGGCTGCTGGAATCTCGACGTATATATGCGTCAGCCGTTCGATCCAGTTGCTAATAAATGCGCGGATTAACATTCAAATTTCGCGGCCGTGAGGCGACTCGGTGATCGCTATACTCGCGGCACCGGTCTTTTTTTTTTCTTCTTTTGCTTCGAGGATTATGCGCTCCGCGAACGCCGATTCTTCTTGTCCCGGTTAATACGCGTGGGAGACGACTGACATACTTTTTCTTCGCAATCATAAGACCGGCGGTCTTTATGCAAATTTACAATTTTATTTTATGGAAACCAGGATGAAAAATATATTTACTTTATCCACTAGAAAGTAAAGAAGTCATTAATGTCTCTATATCGTTCTCTTGTATATTAAATTTCATGAAGCATAATAATTACAGTGTTCACTCGATACATGTGCAAAATGTGGGTCTAGCCAGGGACATGTATCGAGCAGGAGACATTATTCTTTGCTTTTAGAGGCCTCGGTTCATGGCCCCTCACAGGGTATACAGACAAACAGTTCTACGACTTTTATCGACTAGGAATTTTCGACATATATAGAGTAAACACTGTACTCACTCGATGTGAATTTATTTTATTTTGTCGAATGTTGTAATTGGTCGGTAACACCATTTTTCGGATGTCGTAGCTTAAGAAGTTCTCAAACGACTTTCATGGTGCACCATATTAAAATTTCCCAATGGACACCGCGCCCCGCGATTCAGTGTCGCGCGTCGACCGACGACTCGTCGAACGGATTAAAAGAAATCGAAAGTCGCGATCCGATTTCTTCGCGTTGGATTCCGGTCTCCTTTTCTTCGACGGTGTCCCATGAATATTCATGAGACTTATGCAGAACGGTGGACCGTCCTCTGGCTAGGGGATGCAGGAGGGGAAGCCGGATCTCGCTAGAAAGAGACAAGGAGAAGGGATGAACAGGATCTACCCTAGCTCGATCTCGCTCGTCTTTTTCCCCGATCACGGTAGTTTCTTGTTCCACGATCGATTCCTCGTATTCCTACCCCCTTCCCTCTGTCTCTCTGCCAGCCCTCCTAACCCTGCACACCCAGTCTCCTCGCGACAGCTACGAGCGCGCGCGTTCCTACGAGGCCTTTAATTAACAAGGAATCAATCAATGGCGGTCTTCATGGAATTCCGAGGAAAAGAGGAGAGCAAACGGGCGCAGAAGTCGTGGGAGGAAGACGGTTTAGTTCCAGTTTGTTTGACTCGCGGAGTCGGCTCCGCCGACGCGAGAACACCGGCCTGGGAATTCGAAAGGAGGAGCCAGTCAGCGAGGAGAGCAAAGTCTCGGAATATCGACGATCGGACTCTGCGCAGGGAAACTTCAATTGTCTTCCACCGTATTGTTTTACATTCGACCGAGATCATTCCTGTTCGAGCACTTTCCAGAAGAACAATCCCCTTGATCTCGAACCCAACTGGACGAAAATTTTACTACACGCTTTTCAGACATCGACAAACATGTACGAATAATTTCAAGTCCCTAGATCGAACAGTTCCCCGCCTGAAAATTGTTCCTCCTACGGGGTGCAAGACAATTATCTCATTCTTCCACCAACGTAGGGAATGTTCATAAATATTTTTTTACACAAAAATCCAGCGTACAGGCTAGATCTTTTCGCAGCAATTCCACCGATGTTTAAACATAATCTATGCAAAATTTCGCTTCAAAATATTGAGGACATTCGAAGTGATAACGCAATACGATCCAAGTACGAACATGGTGTATGCTCAGGGAGAAATCGACACTTTCCTGAAAACCTAATTGGATGAAAATTTTAGTACATATTGTTTAGACATCGACAAATACGTACAAATAATTTCAAGACCGTAGACCTAAGAGTTCCTGTCCTAAAAATTACTTCTCCGAGGGGATGCAAAGCAATTGCCCATCTGATTCTTCCCCAGTCGAACACGAATGCATATAAACTATAGTATGGTCGTATCCTTGGACCCGACGAAGCAGCGGGTAGTTCTAGAACGAGGAGGATAGAGGAGGGTGCTGTCGGGTACATACGCGATCAGATTCGCCGATCCTTCCGTCCGGTTGATCGGCTCGTCGAATTTCGAAGGAGGGCTGGAACCAATAAAAATGCCCGGCATTCCCCGATTCCCGTGGCTCGTCTCTTCCAGCAGGAGTCCGGCAGGACTCCAGCACGCGTCCTGTCCGCCTCCGCCCCCGGACCCACCCCTTCTTTTTCATCCCCCGAGCCATCCCCCTGTCTCAACCCCCGTGGCTTCTTCGGTCCGGAGCAGCGTCGGTATCCTCTCCTTGTACTTTCTCGAAGCCCATCAAAGACTAACCAAATATTTGCCGAGGTCTTCCGTCCACCCTCCAGCGTAGGGGGTGCCCCCTTCAACCCCCGCGCCCCCTACCACCCCTTTAAACGTAACCCTGTGACCCGAGTCTCTTTTGTATCGAATCGGAGAGACCGTCGCGTCGCGGGCGCAGGCCGCTGGGGTTGACACTGTGTCATCACGGATTCTTTAATTTCTGTAATTGCGCGGGGAACACGAGGCTGATAACAGTAAGAAGCTGACGAGGGTGGTCCTCGATCCAGGAGAAGGGGGGAATTTTTTTTTTTCTCTCTTTATCTTCGATCCCTCGGGCTGACGGGCTCCGAGGGCCGAGCTCAAACAGTTTGGTACTTTTCATTACGGAGGGCCCCGGCCCTCTTTGAAATTCCGATTGTTTCAATTACCGGCGGACTTGGAGTTGTGTTTCCCGGAGGTTCGGGAATGCTCGGCGATCCACGTTTGTCAGAAACGATAATGGAAGCTCCTTTGAGCAGCGCTTGAGAGAGACTGCGACACTATGCGGGGAAAACGTGATTAGGGTTTCCTTAATCTGAAACCTGGAGCGATGAAAAATTTACAAATAATTTCAAAATTCTGGGTTCAATAGTTCCCGGTTTAAAAATTGATTTTCCAAAAAGGATATAGGGGCCCTTGTCATTAACCGGCTGTTTCCAAAATTTTTCCACTCGAAAGCGACGAGTGAAATAAGTTGGGTACGTTGGTGAAATATTGGATGGATCCAAATGCAGATGCGGATCGAGATAAGAATGATTAAAACAATGGAGGAGAGACTATTTGGCAGGGAAAGACGGAGCGTTACGGTCCAGGCACTTGTCCCCGAAATGACAGCGTTTAGGAATCCAATATAGTCGGGAAGGGCGCCGTTCTCTAGTGGAGAGGGTAATTTGACTCCAGAATTCTCGAGCTACCCTTGAGAATCACCCTCCCCTCTTGCGTTTGTGCCTGCTATAAGGGTAATGAGAGATCCTCGGACCGGTAAGACGAGACGCAACGATCCTGTTTCGGCGATTACGCTAAACCGTTGATTATATTTCACCGTGATACAATCGAATACAACGTGCAGTCGCTAGGGGTGGATCTCGACTGCCCCATTTGATACCGTGTTGAAATTGATTAAATTCCTTGGCACACTGAATTTTAGACAATTTTATGGAACAAATTTTTTGAACCCTGTAGGATCATTTGAATTTCTAAAATTTTCAAACAAAAACGGGAAAAAATAGAATTCCAGGGGATGAAAGTAGACACTTCACCCTGTACAACGAGCCCAGATAGAATATTCTATAATTTTTTTACGCAAAGTTACAAAATTTCAAAGATTCACCATTTTGTCGACTATAATTGATCCTGTAATTTTGTGGAGCAGTGTGTTATTATTTTTTGGGTAGTACAGATCTAACTAGCCCCATTAAATTATTCATAATAATCAAGTCTGACGACAAGGAGAATGTTTGATACGTCTCAGGAAAACAGGAATTTGCATAAATATTGGCAATCTGAAACCGAGTGTCAAACAGTCCCAGAGAAATTGTGCATTTCTCGTGCGGATCGCAATATTTACTCGCGTCCCCGTTTACTATTAATGAACCGCATGTCCGTGGCTATGTATTAGCACCCTCTGCGAAGAGGAAAGTGCCCACGCTTTCTTTTCGCATTGACCAGGGACCGGCTTCCATCTTTCACCCCCCTCGGACCACCCTTCCAAGTAATCACAATATGTATGAGAGCCGAGAAGACAGAAATCCGTCGAGATGCGAGAGCGAGGCTCACCTAGCACTCAGTTTTCTCATTGGAATTGCGAGCAGACTGCCGCCAACGCGAACTACATACATGGTTCCGATCTCGCACTGCATAATTTTACGCAAAAGCGCAAACCTTCATTCAAAAACTCGCAAAATTTACGAATAATCCACTATCGCAACTGTAAACATTTACGCAGATATTCGATTTTTCGGTTCGTTAACCACCAGAAATTTACAGGGGTTGAAAAAACTATTTCAGTTCGTTTGATTCATTTCATAACAAAAAAATAATGTATAGCAATATACAACATTATATTATTATGAAATATAATATACCTGATATATAGTATACCTAATAGTAAAGTACACCTATAGTATACTAGTATAGTCCCTGTTATAGTATACCTACAGTATACCTATGTATAGTATACCTAATATATATTAACTGGGCAAAACAAGCCCAATTATTAGACACGAAAAATTGTCTTCACGAATTGCAGCAAAAGCTAGATAAAATTTTAGCAATTTTAATTTTTCTTTACTAAGTTTAGCAAATATTATTTTTGAAAATAACATGTCGATACTAAATGCCGAAACTCCGAAAATTATTTCGAAGGGACTGCTACAACTGGCCGTGAGGTAGTGCTTGTAGAATTGCATATAAAATTGCGACGTTTACGGAAATATTTGTCGAAAGTGATCGGTACCGTACGGGAAAACAGCGGAAGTGCATTCGCGGCTGGAGGGCTCGTACAATATTCATCCTTGCGGACGTAGAAGTCGGACGCAATCCTGTAAAAATACAAGGTTTTACCTCGGAGGTATATCAGACCCCGCCATTGATGGCCCCCGCCGTACAATAACATTCCACTCCTTCCGCTTTTGTGTTTTGTGAGTCAATTCGAAACATGAATCGTATAATAATTCAACGGAGCTAAGGAAAACACGCCGGGATATTATTCGTCCCACCTAGACCACCCTCGGGCCTCCATATTTATGGCCGGGCAGCTTAATAGGAAATGATAGATGTCTTATTTAAAAGAACAATCCCCTATTTTCAATTTCACTGATACGCTGCGCCGTACAACGAAAACACTAGCCAGAAATTATCAGACTAAAAATTGAACACTGTGCAAAACAGTTCCAAAAAGAAATTATTCATCAGCACAGGACGCTTTTGGTATTTAGCATATTTTATGCAAAATCTTTAAGACTTTCAGTGATCGATCACTCGACTGCGGATTTTATGCATTTATGACAAAAATGGGTAGGCGTATTTTAAAACAGTAAAAACATTAGAAAAATTTTAAAATGCTATTGAAGGAAAATAAATTTCATTTTATTTTGTCAATTCACAGTGACAGGAAAATAAGTCTTTTTTGGAGTCCACAACCCCTAATTTGCGGAACTATTTTTAAAGTGCGATAATTTAAGAGAATTCAATTCTCACGACGACATATCAATTTCTGAAAGGGCAAGAAAAAGCTGGTTCGATCTGAGATCACTATGACGTAGACATACGCAGCCTACTGGTTCGCGCAAACGGCTCGGCCGATGCAAAGTGCGCGCGCGCGCCAGCGTGGCCACGTGCAATCTCCGAAAAGCGCAATACTAGGAGAGAGTTATGAGAACGGGCCCGTGAATACGGGCCATTATTCCGCACGATAAAGCGATTCCCCTGCACTCACGGAATTATGTTTCTACTATTTAGCATCGGTCGGACGTCGCCAGCGATCCAGGGGCGTATTCGGTATCGTACGGGGGTGGAAAATACGAGATCGCGACCGGGGGGCTGTAGAGGGACACGCGGATCCCGTCTAGGAAAACGATAGACCGAAAGGAAATGGAAACTCCGTCGATAGGATCGTTTCTGGTGCGGCGCCGAACGATTCGTTACCGTCACCGATCGATCACCGTTTCCGCGGAACGCTTTTCGAAATCGACTCTAATCTCGCCTCGCGAGCTTGCATTCATTCGACGCGAATCCTTATTCCAACGTACAATTCCGCGCCGTTTCGGAAGTCCTTTCAACAAGATATTCGAAACGGAAAGACGGCGAAGGACCCTCGGGACGCCTACATGTTTGCGCAAACGTGGATCTCTGTCGATCAATTTACAGAAAATTGTTCTGGAGACGTGTCTACTTGGTTTGTCGATTTTTTCAGCCATAGAGGGAATTGTTGCTGCGTGAATATTGTCAAGAATGTTTTAATTAGACTGCTGAAGTTTGCGCAAACGTGGATCTCTGTTTCCGAGTGAACTGGCAATTGTAATCGCCGTGGCAACAACGAAACGAGCCGCGTGTATTTATTTACCAGTGCGACAGAAGTCTCCGGTGAAAGAAAAGATGGTTCCAGGTTCGTCGAGCCTGAAGAGTAGAGACTAGAACCGTCCAGAGCTCCGATATCGTACGACGCGACGGCTAGGAGATCGTCGAGCACGCACGCGGTGTACCGCGAGCGAGCGTAATTTTAATTAAGAGCGCGGAGAGGAATCACGGACAGCGTCCCAGAAGTTATTAGCCGTGTCCGTGGTCGTCATATTGCAGCAATTATACAGGTATCCGGGACGGATTCCTGGGGACGCGATTGATTCCCGTAAGGGCCGAGCGTCGATTGAATTCGACCGAAACGGGCAATTAAAACTGCGCCGCTGGAATCCGGTGCGCGGATTCCGCGCGGGAAAGACAGAACGGCCAAAGAAGTTGACGACGGTCGGAGAGACGCGCGAGAGAGAGAGAGAGAGAGAGGGAGGGAGGGGAGAAAGAGAGGATAAGAGAGGAGAGGCGAACGTTTCCGCGGTGACACGCGCGGATCCGTGACTTCAATGTAGAAGCCTGTTCCTGTGCTGGCGCGGCGGCGCATCAAGGCGAGACTATCTTACCTTCCTCAAGGAAACAATTACTCCCGATCCGAGTGCATAAATAACAAGAGAAACGGCCGGACGATGCACCCACGATCCCTCGATCCGGAGACGCTGACTGATTTGCATCGACCGGCTCGATCGCCCGGAAACTAATGGCTGCAACCGATTGGATGCCGGATTAGCTATCTGGTCGAATCCACTCCAAGTCTATCTACGAGTAGCATCAATTTTAGCAGACAGATCTTGCAGATTTCGAAAATCTGTTTGTCTATTACTCCTAGGATTAAAATGAGGATTTTTGGCATTTTCTAGCCAAAATCTACAAGATTACACAAAAAACAGTTAAAAATTTCTGGTTTCCTCAGGGAAAGTTTAACCGAGAGCGCCACTTGGCCACTATTTTTATACAATATTGTATATGCATTTTTAAATATATTACTCGTTAAAAGTTCGCTCGTTTTCTCAGTAAAAGTACCTAAAAAAATCATGTTCTTTTCAGGTAGTTCATGCAAGATCGTTTCGATGGGTTCCATTTACAATTACTATGACTGTGACTGTTATGGACAATTTGTACAATAATAGACTGCGGATTTAAGACAGTAAAAAAGGATTAAAAGAATTTTACGATACCGATGTACCATTTTCATGTTGCAGAAATGATTGAAGAAAGAATAACAACTTCATTTGGCCTAAAGCTCCGCGATTCTTATCATTTTGAGAACCTGATCCAAAATAGTCTGTTCCAGTGCGCTTCGTCGAGCTAGTATTAAGAGCTCTTAATTAAAGGGCGAATGGAAGTCCGACCGTTCCGAAAACTGTTGAAAAATGAAAATTCGTCGGACAGAACGGCGAGCGGGGGCGAAAAGGGTAGAGAAAGCGCGAGAACCGGGGAGAAAAATTGTTAAGAGGAATTTCCTTGACTTTAAGTGACGTTGATGTACGAGCGCGAGAACGCGAACGCTGGGGAGTGGTTGTAATAACACCTACCTGAGAAGCACCGCCGAATCGAGCGGCTCCCGTTACGGTTACAAGCGTTCCGTTACACTGGACCCTTGTGACGTATCGCGCACTCGTTCTCTATCGATCGGCAACAGTCATCTGTTAGGCCCAGAACTATGTCCGTAATCGTTACACTCCTTGCAAATTATTCCGTTACGGCACTTGATTCTAGAGCAATTATCAATTCCAGTGATTCCTCTCTATATGTCGCCAAGGCCTGGATGATAAACGTCGCGGGAATTATCCCCACTACCGCAGGGTATACTCCGCGAGGGGCCATGAACCGAGTCCTCTAGATCAAAGAATAGTATCTCCAGCCCGATACATGTCCTTAAGTAGACCCGTGTTTTGGACATATATCGAGTAAACGCTGTAGCTAAAAATGAAGGCAACAGTCATCTGTTAGGCTCAGAACTATGACACTCGTTGCGAACTGTAGTTTTCGTTAGAACACCTTATTCTAGAGCAATTACGAATTACAGTGATTCCTCTCTATATGTCGCCAAGGCCTGGATGATAAACGTCGCGGGAATTATCCCCACTACCGCAGGGTATACTCCGCGAGGAGCCATAAACCGAGTCCTCTAGATCAAAGAATAGTATCTCCTGCCCGATACATGTCCTTAACTAGACCCGTGTTTTGGACATATACCGAGTAAACGCTGTAGATAAAAATGAACGACCGCGTCTTTTACATGCAGTTAACGCGATATCACCCGCGAATTATCCCCGAGCATAATCAACGTCGTAGCCGATCGGATCAAGAGCCAATTAGGATCGATTACGCCGGATGCGACGCAGAATATTTTATCGGGACAATTACCGCTCGTAATAAAGTCTCATCGGGCCGGACACCAATCAGCGGGGACGATCCCGGTGTGTCCACGTCCGAGATCGCGGAACGGGTAATTAAAAGCATTGTCGGGGCACAAAAGCCAAGGACGAGGGTGCCCGCGGGGGCGGACGAAACTCACCGGCCGGTCGGGACGAACGAAAAAGAGTTACTGGAAGGTAACCCGTGGATGGCTGTTCAGGCCGGCGACTCGATTCGTAATTACAAAGTGCGATCTAAATCAATCCTGATTGCACGGGAAAACGGCTGCGTCCTCGTCGTCGTCGATTCGCCGCACGCAAAAACCCGCAACGATCCGCGGGACAATGTGACCCGGCACATTGTCACGGTGGGTCGCGATCGACCCATGGTTTTGC